>LAPY01001650.1:63596-76394 GCA_000970635.1 Eragrostis tef
AAAGTTCAACGAAAAAGTCAATGGTGTCATATAAAAAAGAATGGAGGGAGTATGTTATTACAGCGCCATTGTTACGAATGTTTGGCATCTATTTTATTTGATCACTTTTGTGAAATGTTATTACTGCATTTTACATTCTAGGCTATTTATTGCCAACACATCATATTACCCTGATAAGTGATAACTACCTCTTCATGCTTTTGCCTCACAAGTAGATAAAAAAGATACTTACCAGTTTGCCTTGATCGAGAACAAGAATATTGTCCATCTTCATCACCGTTGAAATCCGATGCGCTATGGTCAGAACTGTCATGCCTTTGCATTCAGTAGAAATAGTATTTTGCAGCAGAAAGGCTGTTTGGTTGTCAATGTTGGCTGTGCATTCATCAAGACAAAGTACCTGCAGAATTATTAACAAATAACAAGTTTAGCTTAATTTGACTAACTAGGTGTATACAGGATAAAAAGTACTTAAAGTAATTGCTTATTACAAAAACTGGTAAAAGTGAGCATACAAGTTTGATGGATCTTGACAATTGTTTGTCTATTATAAGCCAAAATGCACTGAAAAAAGTGGTATGTACTACCTTGGATGATTTTAGGATGGCCCGAGCAAGGCATAGTAGTTGTCTCTGGCCAACTGAAAAGGATGCACCACTTCCTTTCACATGCATGTTGAGTCCACCTATTGATTCAATCTCCCCCTTCATATGACATTGTTCAAGAACTTCCCATATCCTGATATCAGGTGTAGTGTTCAAAGGATCCAGGTTTTCCCTGACACAAACATCCACGATTATGAATATTGAATATTGAAAATAGATTTTTCATCTCTTCCCTAATCATTCCAAGCATGGAAATAGTTTGCCTGGAAACACAGGAATTAGAGCAGCCAGTAGTTACCTCAAAGACCCATCAAACATAAAGGGGCTCTGCGGGACTACTGCAAAGTGACCACGAAGTTCCCGGACAGCTACTCTAGACACGTCAAAACCATCTACCAAGATGCGGCCGTTGCATATTGGTGCTAAACGGAAAAGTGCATTCAATATGCTGGATTTGCCTGCTCCAGTCCTTCCTATTATACCAACCTAAAAAAGCAAAGCAGATTTCAGGATGGATTTAAAAGCAATTAACCGAGAAAGCCTTGATGGTGGCGTACCTGCGTGCCTGATGCGATAACGAAGGAAACATCACTCAAAGCCGATGGTAACTCTGGCTTGTACCTCAGAGTTACATGTTCAAACTCAATTGTCCCTTGTGTTGGCCAGCTTCTCGGTGGAGATTCTAATCCCTGGAGTTCTTCTTGAGGTATGCCAACATACTGCAAGCATCCTAGAATTATTAAAGCAAAAGTTGCTCAATTAATAAGAATAAGTGGTTTTTTATATACCTCGACAACCCTCTCAACAGATATCATTTCCTTTTCCGTCTCCGTAAAGGTAGTTAAGAAGCCATTCAGCAGTGATACAACAGGTGCTGCATATGATAGTGCCAGGCCCACCTGTAGATGGTATTACACGATTAATTTCTAGGTACTTGGAACAAAAGTTCCACCAGAATGGTAAGGCCTAAGAGCAGGGTCAGTAACGGTTAACTATGGAACATACCAGTCCAGGTGTTCTGTAGTTAGCAAGAGAATTGCTTTGGAAGCCAACAGTAGCCATCACGGCGATGAATAGAATGATGAAACCTGCCAACAACTGAACAGTTTGCCGATCGTTACAGTGCTTGGGTTATATCTTATATGCCTTACTATGGATAAAAGATATTAATTCCATGTAGGCGATGATCATTCAAAAAGAAGAGAGAAATAGGTCAAAGAATTACCTGGAGTCTCAATGAGAGCCAAAGACCAGCAATCAGCTCAGAGTAGGATGTTTTCTGATATAGCATCACATGTTGGATGAATCTTTCTAAGAAGAAGTCCTGTGTATTTACAGTCAATATTTAAACAAACTATACCAACACTAGGCGCTAGAGTTTGATGCTGTAAGAGTTGTAGCGTACTCAGATCTTAAAATCCTATCTAAATGCAAATAAGAAACTTCATTTTGCTACAAATAGGAAAATGAACGTACTTGTTTTTGGAATGCCCTTATTGTTGATGAACCATCAAGTGTCTCTGTAAAAGATGAATAGATTGGTGAACGAGCAACGCTGTCAAGTCGTCTTACTTCACGTGAGGTCGACCTGTAATAGAACTGTACAGAACAATCGTTTGTCTCTTCATAAGATACAGAGCATCACAGATCAGATAAGTGGAAAGAGCTTACAAAAGGAGTATTATGCAAATTGAAATCGCCAACACCATAACCAAGTCAATTTTGACAAGATGACATTTGTGAGGAATACTTGACAGATAAAGAACAGATTAAACTAGCAAATCCATTAAGAAGAAGATCCAGTAATGTTGTTTCGTAGTCTAGATATTAAGTGTGCAGATAAATCGAGCTGCAGTAGAGAGAGAAAATGGGTGAACAGGTACCTGAACTTTTCTGTAGATAAGCCAGAGAGGAAGTACGATGAGTAGGAAGGAAACCTGCACAGCAAATTCATGGGATACAACCACATGATTTGATTTAGTTTTGTTATTCAAGGCTTGCCTAAATCTGTGTTCACACATTTACCTGTGAATAAGACAAAACAACCAGAGTGCCAAGCAAGCTGAAGAAGTTGGCCACAAATATATTGAGGATGAATGGAAGAGAATCGTCAATGGTGTAGAGGTCTGATGATAATCTGAAAGTCCATCAAGTATCATCAGGGGGCATTTCTAACTTTCCAAACTGGAGAGTATGGATTTTCCTGAGGAGTTAAATTATTTTTCAACAAATATCAGAGTAGAAGTAACCGAGATGTCAACCTGTTTAGGATCCGACCACTAGGATTTTGATCAAAAAAACAAACTGGTGCACTGATTATATTTTCAAGAAGAGACGCATGAATATGGATTGCTGCACGGAGACCACCAAACGCAAAAGAAAATGCCCTTCCCAATGTAAATAGAGAGTTGATTATGCCAAACATAGCAAGGACAATCTGCACAGCCAAAGATTGGAACAGTATAGATGCACATAAGATTCATTTTCTATTTCATATATTCCTCAGCAGCTAGTTATCAAAAAACATACATTCAGCATACTGATTGCTCTGATTCACATTCACTTCAATAGAAAGCACTCTTAAGTCTTACCAGATAGAATCTTGTGTTATCAGTGCCTGTGCTGGTATCAACCCAGTGAGTTAACCAAAGATCATTGCCGTTACGAGATGCTTGCATTAAGAATGCACTTAGGCATATTATAAAAACAATAAACCATCCCGCAAATGTTGCATAGTTTCTGCAAAACAACAGCTCTTGTAATAACATAGATCACAAAGATGAAAAAACGAGTTTATTCGAATATGTAGTCTCAAAGATACCGGTTGATAAAATAACTCACTTGTACACACTGAGCTCAACCCTGCCTTCTTTCCTTGCCTCTGCTTCAACCTGGTCCTTTTGCTCCTCAAAAGCAACCATTGAATCATCGTCAAGTGAAATATCAATCTTGAAACCACACAAGCCGTTTGCTGTTTTATCTTCCTCAGAAGCTGCTGATGTAGTAGCACTTGAACTATCCGTCTTAGATATTCTCGAATATGGAGTTGCCATGTAAGAATCCAATGTCCCGAACCAGTTAACAACCCCATTAGCCATGACTACAATCACATCTGCAGCTGAAATGGCCTGTCGAAGAAAGGGAAAGGAAAAAAGGCACTGTGCTTTTAACATCCTTAAATTTGTTGCTAATAATTTAGTAACAACATGATACTTATGTTTGGATGAGATTTGATAAACATTACCTGAAGATTGTGGGTGCTTATTATTCTTGTTTTGCTCTTCATAGCGGGGCCCATAATGGCCTTTTCCAGGATCCACAAAGCAACTTGTGAGTCAACTGCGCTCAGGACATCATCGAACAAGTACACATCAGAATTGTGATACAAAGCCCTGAAAGTTCAGATTGTAATGTTAACAAGCAAACTTAGGAAATTTCAATGACAAGTGCACAAAGTTGTTAAACGGACCTTGCTAATGCTAGGCGGGCTCGCTGTCCGCCAGATAAGTTGGAACCTTTCTCTCCAATCTGTGACATATCTCCTCTGCCCATTGCTGATATGTCAACATCAAGCGCACATGCCTGTATTACTTCTTCATATCTGTATACATGTTGCAGTGCATGCTAATTAATTATGTGAAACAACAAACACAACATGTGTCTCCATGGTACATGTCAGCTGTCTCTGATCGAGGGCATTGCTGTGACACCATAGCACAAACTTGTGCAAACATCAGTCAAAGCATAAGGCATTTTTAGGGAAATAGTCAAAGCATAAGCTGCCTACCTCATTGGATCAAATTCTTTCCCAAGCAAAATATTATCTCGTAAAGAGCCGGATAAAATCCATGGTACCTGCACAACACCAGTTCCACCTTTGGCTTCAGACATTTCAACTAAAAATCATAAGCAATTTCTAAGTCATAAGAAATACCTGTGGTACATAAGAAACTGAACCACATGAGCTGATAGAACCACTGACGACACGAGTTTCTCCAATGATAGAGTTCAGCAGAGATGATTTACCAGAACCAACCTGAATAGACATAAAAGAGAAAACAGCAAGTGGCCAACAGCCTCAGATTGGACAGTTTAAAAAAAAGATGCATTTCTTTTATACTTGATATTTGAGATGTATCCAACAGAATATTCAGTTTCTTAAACTAAATAAACAATGTTGCGTTATTTCCATCACATGGACACTCTTGGGTGTTTGAAGTGTTCCTCTCTCAAGAAAATGATATGCAACTCTCCCGCAGGTTCAAAAGGAACCGTAGAAGTAAATATTACCTCGCCTACAACTGCAACAAAGAGGCCTTTCTGCAACTGCAGTGATATGTCTCTGAGAATTACGCTTGGCTTGACAACAGAGCAGCTAGACCAAGAACAGGATACATTCTGAAGGACTAGAGTCCTGGGATCATGTACTGATTCAGTATGTGTTTCAAAATCACACTTCGTAAGGTCACCCGAAGAAGCCGGCTCAGATGAGCAATGCTCAGGAGTAGATAAATATATGCTCAACCGTCTGCTAGAGATAACAGCCTGCAGGACCAAGGCATACAAATAATGTTAGCATTGTTGTAAATGTCTTTGGCAGTATAATACTCCCGTTGTTCACTTACATCAATCATCCCGTTAATGACCCATGGAAATGAGTTTAATGGCGATATCAATGTGTTGAAAAGTGCAACACAAGTGAATACCTATAAGAAAAATTCCATATATTAGTAAGAATATCTGTTGTTCCAAATGCATATTGCCAAAAATATAAGTCAGGGTATTGTTTTACCGTGGCAGCGTCCAGTGGGTGGCCCATTATTGCAAATATGGAAAAGGTGAAAAGAGAGAACAGCGTCGGTGTTGTTGCCCAGAAATAGACGCACCAAGCATCCAGATATTTTCTAGTCTGTGGTAAAGAACATGTTAGTTCCAATGCCAGATATGCAGCTTTTTATAAAAGTAAATTAATCATGAGCAGTTGCAGACCGCAAGATGTTTCACTTCTAATTCTCTTATTTGCACCAATCGTTCAGTGAATAGTTTCTCCCAGCTGTACATCTTCACTGTTCTAATATGTGCTAATAGCTCTCCTGCACAGCTTATCCTGTTCATGGGAAAATAACCATGTATAACTTTGAAGTACAATAATACTGTTGAAAAGCCAATTTATGCATAAATCCCAATGCTTCTTAACCGTGATCCTACCATTAGATAATTTGTGCCAAACTGCCAATGAATTGAGGCTTAATTGTATTGTTTTTTAGAAAATATCACCCAAAAACAACAGAGAATGAAAATATTCCTAAACAAAACAAAGGATCTTTGTATTTTAAGTGAAATGGGGGAACATTTTTCTTACCTCCCGTCTTTTTGTTTCATCATCTTTTCTGTTGCACCAGCAATCTTTGTAGAAATCCATTTGTTCACTGTGCATGTGAATTATGGATGCAGGCAAACAAGACATGGTTAAAAGCGAATATAATATTAACATATTTCTAAGAAGTTGTGATTATGTTATCATTAGGAGTTAACATTATGCACTAAAATCTAATATAATCAGGGTGTTTACAATGCATGTCTTTTTGTTTTGGAATATAAAAGCATGTCTCAGTTAGTGGATTGATATTCACAAGACAAAACAGAAGAAGAGTACAGAAATCAGTGCACACACAATTAAAAAAATGCATGGCCAAGAAATTTTTAATTAGCAAAGAAACCTAGCGCAGAATAAAGAAGCAAACATACCTGGTATTAATATGATTGTTATCGCAAGCCCAGAGAGAAAAGCGTAATTGACTTGCATATACAATAGGTAAAGAGCAACTCCAATTTGCAATGGCAAGCTGCGCAAACAGCAAATGCAAAGAATGAAGCTAGTGAGGTGTAAACACACCATTTAGGTCATTCATAATTTCGTATACAAATCTGGAGTGGGAAATACCTCCAAGCATCATGAAGGCTGTTACAAAGGTTTATCACACGGTCAGCGTCAACGGACATGAAGGTCTGAATCTCACCTTCAGAAAATCTAGAACGCTCAGCTAGACTGAGGCACAGGCACTGTTTTAAGGTACATTCAAATGTAGAAAGAAAAAAAAAAGAACGTCAAGAAAATGATGATTCAAGTCTGAAACGTGAGTTGTTACTGTTAATTGTTGAATTGGCAGAAGAACATACATGCCACAGGAGTGAGATAAATATGTATCAGCAGTTCTAAACTATCAGAAATTTAATCTAAACAATTATGTTCTTAAACCTTAAAACCTCTGTTACTTACGCAACTCTTTGTACCTTTCAAATGGAAACAACAGGTACAATATTAGAAGTATTTTCATATGATTACATTTTAATCATGCCTATTAACATATAATTTGCGAAACTAATTATCAAAATATAGTATTGCAGACACGGTTGATATATTAAATAACATCTGTTTGCTGAACATCAGTATGATGATATGGATTGGCTACGATACATCGGGATAGCAAGAGGAAACTGGCAAGTCTTCCTTTGGTTTCTTCTTGCTTCCCTTGCCTCAATCAAATGACTTGACTGGCACTATAAAGCCAGCCCCTAACATACGCTGTTAACCAGCTAATAAACCCTAACAAACTAAGCCTTATCTAATCAAGGCTCTATCCTAATGAAGCAACTAACTAATTCGGCCTAATTCTCAAGCCTGGCTGTGCACTACCTGAGGGGCCAAGAGGCCATAGTAAATGAGCTAGCATATGAACATATTATCAGCTCAATATCCAATTGCAGGAGAGTATAGAGGGTCCACCTACTAGCTGTAATTTGTATAATTCGTAACGGAAGGTCTGATTCATGCTTGCATAATAGTTAGGGAATCAATGTGGTCTTGCGTTGTAGTATCAGAGTACAAATTATTAATCTTGAGAATGTTGCTCATTGAAAATTGGAAACTATTTTACAACGCAAGGCGACTGCAAATGTTTCAGTTACTCCTTTTTTCAACCTTTCACACAAAGACGAGAAAAAGTGTGTGATAGAAATGTCATACCTTGCGATAAACTAGCCCCATGATGCTCGATCGTAACATCAACTTGAGCTTTGCTAGGCGAAAGGAGTACTGGGTATCTAAAAATGACCTGCATAAGACTACCAAAATGTGAAGAAACAAGTGACAGTAAATACAAACAAGATAGTAGACTTCCAAGAAACCACATTTTTTTTAAGGGGCGAGAATGGTCCTTTGATATGATATTCTGTTTGTCTTTGGACTGGCAACACTTTTAAAAGAAAACTTCCTCTTAATTATCATCAAATTCAACTGCTTGTAGGACCTAGAGGGAAACTATTTTTTTTAGGGAAAAGAAGGAAACTAATTTAGATAGGCTGTAACCTTCAACAACATGAACGTATGACTACGAGTGTAGAACATGATACTAGCATGACAAAACCAGCTTAAAACACATCGCCTTACTTGCACAGTACGCAAAGATGTCTTCATATTGCACCATATCACTTTATAACCGTCGGTAACTAAGTGATATAAGCTGGCCTAACTTGTTGGTGACTAAAAAAGTAGTAAACTGAAAAATATTTAATTGGAGTTTTACTTTCGCATTCTACTCAAAAGACTTGACATTATTTTATTTTAGGCGACTTGACATTATTTTAGATAATTTGACACTCGAGATACTCAACAATGAACTTTAAGTTCCAAAAGTAATCGTTTATATTCCAAAATATGAATGGCTTACATTAAGTTTTATTCTTACTTCCTCTCTATACAAGTTCACAGTAGTCAGTTAAGCATTAAGAATAAATAAGTAAATCATCATTGTGGTACAAAAGAAATCATATACAGTTTCAATGGATGTGCAAAAGTACAAATTATAGTGACATTGTTTACTTGACAAGAGAAGTCAATCCTAGACAAATGGCAAGAAGATATCCATCCATTCCATCAGAATCTGGAAAGAAATGCATAAACATTGGATCAGAAGCAAACAGAAGACAAGGGCATTCTCTGTTTTTTTTTTCTAAAAGAAAATGTCAATATATCACACAGCTTCTACATTAACTACACAAGATCCTAAATACTACGGAATAGAGGCATGTAATAATGCCTGCTGTTAGTCTTTGGATCCCATAACGGTATCCATGTCAAGCATACAAACTAACAAAATACTGGACCAAATAGTACAAAACTTTTAGTGCTTAGTTCATATAATGGCAGCTTGCATGGGAATCATGTAGTAACAAACCTTCTACTCATCGAAGAAACAATACCTTGTTGAAGAAATTTTATAAACTTGTTAAGTAGCAGTGGGCTAATGAAACTGATGCTGTCATTTATCACCTGCAATCAGTGTGAGGTTCAATTTTTTTAAAGAAAAAATGACTTCAAAATAAGGGCAATGATATGACAAAGTTGTTTTCCTATTATTGAAGTAAACCCAAGTCACAGTTCATGGGATTTTTCGTGTAAATAATGTGTTTCTTGTCACCTGATTAATTTGTCCATTATAGAAAACATACCTTTAGAAGGCCCAAACGCAAGTAAGTCCATCCATATGCACCAAACATGGCTTTAAGTAAAGACGAGTTGTCATGGTGGTTTTGATGTTCAGCCTCCCAGGAAGACACAAGTTTTTCATAACAGGAGGCAGCTCTAAGCTCGGCAGGTAATTCAAGTAGATCAGCGAAGTCAAGCTGTCTTGTGATACCAATGTTCATCATAGGATTAACGATTTTGAAAGTCAACAATTCCCACAAATTATGATCCTTATCTACCTGAGCAAAAAATACAGAGCAGATGGAAGAAGTCAGAAGGTGGATAATCATTTTCTTTGCTGATGAAAACAAAATAAAGAAAACAAATAGACACAGCCAAAAGACTGATACTGAAATTCCAAGTAGTCGGTAGTACAAAAAATAAATGCATGCAGCAGTTAGCGTAAGTCCTGTAAAGACTGCAGGTGATAATCATACCTATGTTGTAGCAAATATTATTTTTAGAAACATGTTTGCGGGGTCAAATACTTTTTTTCTCAAACATGGTCGAATGTTTATGTTATAGCCTTATAGGATTGAGGGATCCATCTTTTTATTATTCCATCTCTTTAACCATGTTAGCATTATCCATCCAAAACATGCCAAGTCTTGTAAATATTTGAACTGGAGTTTCAGCTAACAAACAGGGATGGCATTCTTATGAAACGAATCACATGCAACAGATGTGTTTAAATGACAAGGTGACAGCAACTCTGCAAGTAGAGGACATTATAACTGCGATAAATGACCATCATAAAAATATTACTCAAGTAAATACTGAACATGCACTGTCCTGAATGTACGAAAGAAATCTAAAATGCTCAGGGCCAAAATGGCATACCAAGTCCATAGTTTCGCTCTCAGCTTTTTCATTATCTGGAACTAGAGGGGCTTCAATAGAGTTCACATTTCTGAAAGAGCAAGAAATCAAATCAATTGAGAGAAATTATGGAGAACAAAGCTCTAAAAAAAAGGAATCAATGTCATTAGATTAGTTTCGTTTTGATGACAATGAAGATATCAAATAAGAAATAATTCAGCAGAGTAGCAGCTAGCAAGGTTCTTATGCCTAGGTAAGTATATTGTGTGTAGATCAAATAGAGAATCAAGATGCAGGAGGCAAGGTTCCAAAGAATATTAGAACTGTAGCTAAATTTTTCCCATCATAGCAACTACATCCATATTCTGGTTCATGAACATGGAACCATTTAAATGAAGTACATGAATGCATTAAAAAAAAACATAAGCATAGGTTATCCATATAATCGTAAACAACCTGGGTAGTTCCCTACGTCTTCTGTAGCCTTGGAGTCAACACATCTTATGTTCACATGAATCCTGATGCTATGCAGAAACAGTGGATGCTTTCAAACTATTTAGTTTTAACATGATACCCCCGCAACTCTTGAATTGGCAGTTGCAAAAACAGTACTACTTTAGTACAAGATGCTAAAATAAAATTGAATTATTTACAAAAGTTTATAGAAGTTCCATGTAGCATGTTTGTCGCAAACCAAATACCTTTCATTGTGCGATCGCCCTAGAACAGCAGCCACAATAACAAAGAGTCCAAATGCGCTTGCAGTAGAAAATGACACATTCTCCATAACTGATGCCATTGCCTGCAGTTTACCACGCAATAAAACTTAGTAAAAAATACCGGTTCATATTGATTTATACTTCATATGCAGTAGTTAACACGATCAAGACTAAAAGGAACACAGATTACATTGCAGTGATCATAAAACAGCAGAAATGGTAGAACTCATAGCTCATATTAGTAAAAAAAAGAAGCATCTCTAAAACGGAAACTTAAATAACGGGTACCTTAGGTAATGTCAGCTTGTATTGTAAATGAGGTATCTCCAGAAGAATCTTCAAGATCCAGCTGAAGCACATGATTGGGTTGCAGAGGATTTCAAACCAAGGCCCATTGGCACAGGCGAGGCTTACAGACACCTACCCATGGAAGATTCAAATAAGGGCATTTGTCCATCCATTTATATGAATGGAAGGAGAAAAGTTATCAATAAAGTAACAGAACTTGTACCCATGTAATAAATTGGGAGAATTTGAAGAATAGTTCATAGTTCTCAACATTTTTCCCATCAAATTTCTCCATTATAAGCATAATTAGCCAAAACAATGAAAAACAGGCGGCAAAACCAGGAACACCGGATACAAACAACTTCTTCAACAAACCTCTCCTGCCATTCTGAAGTAGTAGCAATAATTATTATATACACAATATAGAAAAGTATAAATTAATGAGAACAAAAATTTGAATAAGATTGATTATAATGTAACAGCTACTCGCCTTGAGACTGTTTATGCAGGTGTTTGAAAGTAAAAATTGTTTGGTAAAGTCGATTCCAACAGACCAACAGTTTTACCTTGGGTCAAGTTATCATGATTCGTGAAAGAGTCTTGAAGCGTTGTCCAATATTTTTTGACAATTAAATTACTCCCTCCAATTTTTTATTGTTGGGCTAAGAATGCTGTCCTGAAGTCAACAATTAAAAAACCGAAGGTAGTGTACTGATAGCTGCTTAAGCTATCCTGGACCTAGGTTATGTGAATAATGATCAGATTTCTGCCATGTTTATCAAATTTCATCTCTAGGCTTATCCGGAGGTAATTGAGTGTGTTTAACACTAAAGGTCGAAGGGAGAACATTAATGCATTGTTATTTTATTCCTAAAAATCGTCTGATTACTTACATTTGAAACCAGAACAACCCAGACAACTAGTGGTATGAAATGCAATAGTGCTATATTCGATCACTGTGCACTATTAGGTAACAGAATTCGAGTAGCATATTTGAAAACCATTCTATCTATGTGAACAACGTCAGTTACCAGTTTACATTCTCAATCATAAAATTTGCTAGTCACGACTCACATCTACTTGCCCAACTACAAAACTTGCTAGTCCATTGATTGCACTGACATCCATCCCCCACCTATGACCTATACTATTAAGTATCAACTTAGTATCACACCCTTTGCTGTTGCGGCTTAAGAGTTTTTTCTTTCTTAATTAACAACAAAACAAAATTTGAACAATCAACTCCCTCTCAGGTACTAGCAACGGTGGAAGAATCAGGGGAGCAAAAGCAGAGCAAAATCATGTACCTGAGTTCTCGGCGCGTTCCTCTTGCAGAGGAATAGTGCGACGGCAGCAGATGCGGCGACCACATTCCCGGCGAGCCCCAACACCGTGCGACGACGAGGAAAAATTAAGGACAACAAAAAGAAAAACGTACTGACGCGTGTCCGTGTACACACGCGCGCACACAGCCAACCGGACACCCTGCAACCCACTCGAATCAAAATCATCATACAATCCAAGGATATAAATCCGCGAAGCACGGCGCGAAACGCCTCCCGTCCCAGACCTGCATAGAGGGATCGCACCAGAAACAAAAAATCAAGGGCGGCCGCCAAATGTTTATCGAATTCAAAACCCCAAGCAACATCCCACCACGCGACCAGGGGTTTGGTGGGGTTTAGGAAGCGCACCGTGGGATCACCGGGGCAGAGGAAATCCATGGCGGGAGGTAGGCGGCGCGGCGGACGAGCGCCGCTCCCGGCGGAGAAACGCGCGCAAGCGCGATTCGGCTTCGAAGCAGACGGCGAGTGGCGTGTGGGCGAGCAGAGTGGTGGTG
>LAPY01001651.1:9071-23189 GCA_000970635.1 Eragrostis tef
GCGCGCTGCGCCTGGTCGGCAGGCGCAGGGCCGGCGTGCTGCTGCTGCTCGCCGTCGCCTCCGCCGCCGTCTTCTGCTCCCTCTTCGCCGTCGTCAAAGGTGAGCGCACATCGAGCTGCTCCCGCCGCACCTGTTTGCTCTGCTGCTGCACCCGCATTCGCCTCTCCCTCCCTCCCTATCCCCGTTGAAGCGAAATGGGCGCGATTCAGATAGCTCTTTGTAGTGTTTTCGGGTCATGCTTCCGGCGTTTACAAAGTTTGAATTAGTTCAATGCACTGTTTAAACAATGGAAAACAGTAGTGTGTGTGCCTACTCCTCGTAGTGCCGATAGTGTGAAGGCCTCCTCCTGACGACCTTGTCCTGTAATCCTGTTTATTGTGGATACTTACATATTGTAGTTGTAGTTGGTGACCTGCTCTGTTGGTAGTGTTCAATTATTTTGTTCTCTGCATCGCGGTGCTGATACATATCAAAATTGTGAGAATGCTTAGAAACTTAAATTGATTTGTAGCTCTCAAATAGTATTTCGGTACAGTTTAGTTCAAAATTAAATTTCAGTTGCCATGGGTTGAGTCAGCTGCCTGGTGTCTATCATATCCTATTCGTTCTCCAGGCAATGTTGTTAATTGTCAAGGCCAAACTTGTATGCAAACAACTAATCACTACTCGTCTTGTTAGGGATCACAAACTGCTCATATATGAAATGTCAAATGAATATTTTCTATCTGAATCCATTATGAAGCTAGGAACTGTGGTTACTGACTGATTATTTCTGTATGTTGTTTCAGATGAAACTGCTTCAATCAGCATTGCAAATAATTACGAAGTCTCGAATGCGATACAAAATTCTGTGTATCCCAGAACAACACGACCTTTGATGATGTCCGGGGACCAATACTCTGCTAGTGTTGTCAACAAAATTGAGCTTCCAAACAGGCTTCATCTTTCATATGAAAACTTTACGCATCCTTGTGAAGGTTTCTCATTCCCTCCTCCCCTGGTTGATAAGAAACGCACTGGACCACGGCGTAAGATCTGTTCTTTGCTTGTTTCTAATTAGCATTGCAAATATATCCAACATGTCACCGATCATGATCGGTTTTCATTTCCCTTTGCAGCATGCCCTGTTTGCTATGTCTCTGTAGATCAGGCATTTGCCCTGATGCCCCTACAAGCTTCTTCATCTCCTGTCCTAAAGAACCTAAATTACGTATCAGAAGACAGCGTACCTGCAAATTTATCGAACCAGGGCTCTTTATTTGGAGGGCATCCAACTCTGGAACAGAGAAACAAGTCATTTGACATTAGTGAATCCATGAATGTCCACTGCGGGTAGGTTACATGCACCTCAGTCTAGATTAAATCCAAAGCTTATCTGAGACAGTTTGTTGGACATGTGAATACTGAAGTACCATAATGCTATTTTCTTTTAGATTTGCTAGAGGAAAGAGGCCTGGACAAGATTCTGGTTTTGACATAAATGATTCTGATCTGCTAGAAATGGAGCAATGCCGTGAGCTAGTTGTAGCTTCTGCTATTTTCGGTAATTAGCATTATCCACCAGTAGTCTTATCTATGGTCGCAACAATTTTATCTGCTCACTGGTTGATACCATTCCCCAGGGAACTATGATATGATTCAGCATCCAAGGAACATCAGTGAATTTTCAAAGGCAAATGCATGCTTTTATATGTTTGTCGATGAAGAAACAGAGGCTTATGTCAAGAATTCCAGTTCACTGTACAGCAACAATAAAATAGGACTATGGAGGCTAGTGGTTGTCCATAACCTCCCTTACAAAGATCCAAGGCGTACAGGGAAGGTACCTTTCTTGTGAACTGTACTTCATCTCCATTATATCGTTGTGATGTTTACTACTCCTGATTATTTCCATTTTAGCTGGTGAGCAAAAGGAACCATATTATTTCCCATGCCTCAAGTAGCACCTAAGTAAGATGTTTTATATGCTTGACAAATAAGCGGTTGTTGTGCAAAATATGATCTTGAGCTATTACCTTTGGTGTCTCCTAAATACTCACATAGGGCATAAACCTTACATTGTTTATCTCCCCGCACCCCAACTTTGTTTCAGTTGGGAGCTCACTTGTTGAGACCATCTCATCATTGTTTCAGGTCTTTTTGATTACTTGTAAAGAAATTTTAGCTGCATGACTTTCGTAGTAGTTAAATTGCAGGAGATGCTTTTGTTTTTCCCTTATTATTTGCATTGTGTTCTCTCATATTGTTTGAGCATGTTGAATGAACGGCCACCATTTTTGCGCAGATTCCCAAACTTCTCCTTCATAGGCTTTTTCCAAATGTGAGATTTTCAGTTTGGATAGATGCAAAACTTCAGCTCATTGCAGATCCCTATCTCTTGCTTGAGAGGTATGTTTGATTTAAAGAAGTTAGGATTGTTGCCTCCTATTTCTATGTGCTTGTATTTTTCTTAAGATAAATTTAACAAAGATATATGATGGTGTCATGTTGGGAAAATGGCATATTTATATTCTGCCATGCACTTTGGCATCTTCTTCCGATAGTTTCTAAACCTCATCATGCCAAAATATTAACGTTAACATTTATATGAGAAGGCCTTTTAATAAGAGAGGCTAAAGGCTCAGTTTCACAGTTATTCTTTTTTCTATTTCTCCTTGTTTTTTTTGCTGTGTAACAAAGACAGGGTTTTTTCACAAATTCTGGAGTCATAAATTTGCATCTTTTTGTTAATGCATGAAAATTCAATCATTGGGCTTGTCTCACCTGTAATGTTTAATCCGACTGCTAATTCTACTACTTAGGTTTCTGTGGAGGAAGAATGCTACATTTGCAATCTCGCGGCATTATAAACGTTTTGATGTGTTTGAAGAAGCAGAAGCTAATAAAGCTGCTGGAAAGTATGACAATGCATCAATTGATTACCAAATCGAGTTCTACAGAAATGAGGGCTTAACACATTATTCCCCTGCCAAGCTTCCTATCACAAGTGGTCAGTGATCTCATAAGTTATGGTTAAGAGCATTTCAGTTTCTTCCTGGAATCTTAATCTTGTCCCTTTTTCAATGCATGCAGATGTCCCTGAAGGTTGTGTGATCATCAGAGAACACATCCCCATCACGAATCTCTTCACATGCCTATGGTTCAATGAAGTAGACCGGTTCACCTCCCGGGACCAAATAAGTTTCAGCACTGTCCGGGACAAAATAAGGGCTAAAGTTGGCTGGATGCCTGAAATGTTCCAGGACTGTGAAAGGCGAAACTTTGTTGTTCAGGTATTGCAGTTGACCCTGAATTCAATTGTGATTTTTGATCCTCAAGAACCTTTTTTTTTGTTGCACAACTACCTGACAGATACTGCACAACTCAAACTATGATCAAGTGGCCTCTATTTTGGGTGCTCCGCTGGCCGCACATGCTAAGCTTACAGGTGTCCTTTTTGCTGTTGACATTGCACCAGGGATACCATAGGGAGGTACTAGAGCAAATGATTGCGTCTGGTAGGAAGCCCCCTTCAACGGCCGACCAACCATCTCGAAAGCTTAGACCAGGGAGCAGAAAACCTCCGCCATCAAAGAAGCCTTCCGTTAAGCGGAAAAAGGAGAAGAAATCGAGCTCTCGGAGACGTCTTCCCAAACCCGCCGCCCTGGAGATGGGTGTTATGTGACATAATCAAAAGTCGAACTGAGATTCTCACTTATACAGCATGTACTACTAGATATCAGTTTACTCCATTAGGGGCAGGACCTTGTAATTTTCCCCGCCGGAAATGTTCATAGTTATTCTTCATTGTTGTTGTAAATAACAGCGAAATCAATATTCAATTCTGTTTATTGAGGGCTCCTTTGGGAAAAGTCGAGTGAAGTCCTTTTTGATCCCGTGTCCATGATTGGTATGATTGATTAAAAAAAGAAATAAAAAATAAAAAAATCATCATCCGCCCACCGTGGGGCTCGAACCCACGACCACAAGGTTAAGAGCTTTGCGCTCTACCGACTGAGCTAGACGGGCAAGTTGATGTTGACTGCGGAATGTTTTAGACAATTATATTGTTTGCAAGAAATAATCGTTGTGTGCATCATTCTGCCAAGAAACTTCCGTGGGCAGAGCGAGAGGAAGACTGCTCAACATTTTCGGTTCGATTCTTCGGTTGATTGCGAGCAAGTGTGCATAGACTATTTTATGAAAGTCACATTGAGCTTTCAACTGCAGTGGATTCAACTAATTGTATCTTTAGGGAGCATTTAGAGGCTCAGAGCACATTGATAGTTTGTATACCATTACAGTGAACCAATATCACAAGTAGTAATAATGATACGAGAAGACAATCAAGTTTATTGTTCCAGCTGCTAAAACATCGAGGGGTTGCAGTCATTAACAGCCCTTTGAGCACATTGCTGCATTCAGCCCAGTGTACGCAAGCTAAACCTTGACCCCCATTAAGGCAATGCACCATGAAACTTAGTCATGCTATAGACAGGGGTCTGATTTCAGTATTCAATCACATATAACTTGCTACAGCCAAAAAGAATACTTAGAATCTACATTTGAAGATCAAGTGCCCTCTTCAAGCATCTCCAGGAAACGCTTTCCTTCTATCTTCTGGAAGAGTGACTTGTCGAAGTGAAGTTCATCGGTCGAGGCTGCCTCAAATCTGATCCACAATTTCTTCTTCAGGGTAGTTTCTACATTTTAGGATCAAGTGGCCTCTTCAAGCATGTCCATGAAACGCTTTCCTTCTATCTTCTGGAAGAGTGTCTTGTCAAAGTGCAGCTCATTGGTTGAGGCTGCCTCAAATCTGGTCCATAGCTCCTTCTTAAGAGTAGTTTCTCCCGCCTTCCTTCCTTTCAGGTTAGTACTTTCCAGGCCTTTCCATGGAGTGGCAAGCAAGGCCTTGCTGTGCAGAGCAGGAGTTTGGATGGGCTTGTCATCCAGAACGTCCTGTTTTCCCTTCATGTTAATGGTTGCCGGAGATGGAATTGATTTATCATCATCTGAAGGATTCATTAACACACAAGTCTTGAGAGGTGACAGGAACCACTGCAGAGTGTCATCGGTTTCTCTTCTACAGTGTGTATTATTGGAAATTTGATTGAACCCATACAGGTCATACCTTGATGCCAGATCCTTCGAGATTTCATCAGATGATGACAGGTCATCATAGGCTTTAGAACGTTTGTCACCTTGGGTTGTTCCATCACTTGAAATGTCTTCCTTCCTTGAACCCTCAGGTATTGGAGAGAACAGCTGTTGTTTACTTGATAATGCTGTCTTCAGGCACGAACGTGGTAGTGCTCTCATGTTCTTCTGAACTGAGAATGTGCAAGGTGATCTGTCTTCTAAGGAGCCTTTGTATGTTGTAGTAGCATGAGGTGTCGCTGTGCCAGTTTTTGCTTCCTTAACTTTCACAGCTTGCTCAGGATCAGGATGACCATCATCAGCAATAGTTAGTTTCCAAACAGGTAAATTGGGAAGGTTCAACTGATCTAAGCTAGGAGCCGTCTTCAGCTGAGTTTTTGATGTTCGGAACCTTGATGAGCATTCTTTTGTCTTTGGCAATGGCGTCAAGAGAAATAACTGCTTTCCGCTCTCGACCATACAAGCCCCAGTACGCCATGAGACAAGCGGTGAAGGTGAGACAATCATGTCATCATCAGGCAAGTTTCTGTTACTGCTGTTCAACAAATTGCATGAAGGCGTTGCTACTGATTCTGCAGCTGGTAAGTTGCTGCTGCTCTTGTTCAACTTGCCACTCTCTTTTACAGCAGGATTTGAACTGACTCCTAGACTCTGCTTGGGGACATTTTCGATTTTCGCTGGGCATATTTCGAATGCTTGCTTCAGTCTTGAGGACCATTGCTGCTCAGATGGAAAAATCACGTCGGTAAGATAAACTACAATACAAGTGACTCACGTCCAAATGTTTCAAATAAGCCAAAGATTTTATGACAGTACACACCTTCAAGGAAGCGTTAGTGTTTGATAGGAAGCCACTGAACGTCTCTATCTCCTGTTTCCCTCTTGTGGAAATAGTTTGGCATTGAAGGGCATCAGAGATCAATTCGTCAATCTAATCAACAGAAAACACAGGGGAAACATTATGAGTGACTACAGATAATTGGATACATTTGTGTTGAAAAAGAAACAAAACACTGTCATTTTAAGTTAAATTTGTTCCTTCATAGTCCGAAAGTGAACCATCTAAGCTTCATCAGCTGAGTAAAACACAAAGATATTCAGTTTTTTTTTCCTTGAGAGACTTCATAGAGGTTATATTCCGAAAGGGCCATCACAAAACGAGATAGTTGCACACAAGACAATTATGAAAGACATAGCAACAAAGCAGGATATCAGATTCTTAGGAAGCTAAGAAAATGTTAGCACACAACACAAGCACTGTTCGTCTCGTCCCTCAATACAGAGCATCAATAGAAATTCTCCATCGCCCATTCCACTCAAACTAGGCACAGGAAGCCGCACCAGACTAGCAACCTAATCTGACCAGATAGCAATCGATAATTCGTTTCCTCAAACGCAATCGTAGACTCCGGCATCAGTAAACCGCACGATACCGAACGAGATGAATACAGAGAGATAGGGTTTCGAGGGGAGTGTCGACCTGGGAGACGATGCCGGCGAGGTCGGAGCGGGCCAGGAGCAGGCGGTCGAGCGCCGCGTCGGCCGCGTCGGAGGTCTCCGCCGGAAGAGGGGGCTTGCTGCGGCCGGATTCCGGCGGGCACGCAGCTTCGGTCGGAGGGGCCTTGCTGCGGACCGATTCCGGCTGCTGCGCGGCTGCGGGAGGAGGGTACTTGGTGCGGACGGATTCCGGTGGCCGCCGCGCCTTGTTGCTGGAGAGGACGCGGAGCGGGCGCCGCAGCGCCGTCGACTTGGGCCCAAGGCTCTTCTGCATAGTTGGTGAGCGAGGGAGAGAGGGGCGCAACGGTCGGGAAGGGGGAAGGCTCTGGAAAGGTGGGGATTTGAACGGCGGCTCGGCACGGTTTTGTACGGCGACGGAGGCCAGAGACACGAGGGCTTTGCTTTATGGTTCGTGAGAGGGATCACACCCATCCTTTGCGTTATCCTATGCAAAAATCATGTGAAATTTTAAAATACACGTAATGGCGCATTTCTTAACAAAATATCTTGAGCATGCAAATTTATTCATTCCCCTGTGATATATGAGAAGAGGCTACAATTCTTCTGTCATCTTTTTAATACAAACTAGTAAGGTGACTCGCGGCTAGATTGGATGATTTTTTTTATAATGATGCATACACCTTATTTGATACTCCCTCTATTCTTATTCTAATGATGTTGGTTGGTGCAAAATTTTACTGACGTCAAAAAGATTGGAGGCTAGTAGTTAACTAAAACATTTTTTTACTTTACCATGCTTCATGAGCATCCGACTTGCTTGGTTTTGATTATCCTGGAACCTTGTAAAAAATCCATTAGCTAAAAAAAATTCAGACCACTATGTGTATCTATTTGAACAATCTCTGGTTTTCAATTATCAACATTACTCCGCCATATATCCGACAGACCCTGATTACTTCCCAGTGTCAACACTCCTTGTTTTCTCTAGCTCTTGCAGCATCACTTAGACAGATTACTCTTTCCTAGTCCATGTTTCCTTCTCAAGCGTCATTTTCTCCTTCAGTTCTTCAAGACCTGCTGCTGCTCCTGTTTCATCCACTGGTATAAATTATTCACCAACGATGGTTCTTCTTGCTACTTCTCTATCACTCTTCTTCCAATGAATGTGGTCAGAGTACACCATCAATGAATAAACATGAAATATCAAAAAGTACATGTACAATATTTATATCTTATTGTGAAAATAGATTGCCTACTACGAAGTTTTGAGATATAGTAGTAATGAAGATACATTGGCGTTACCTTACAATAGGTTCGGTTACTTGTGCAAAGGGGTCACCATAAATAGACGTCACAATTATGCAAAGGACTTGGAAGAAAATAAATTGGAATGCCTTTTTCTGGCCATGTCCTCTTTTCGATATTCAACTGTCTGTGTTAGTGAATCCAGAATATGGACATCCTTATTCCTTGGTAGAACATCTGCTTTGCCAATATACAACTCAACCTTTTTTAAGACACTGATTGTGGCTTTTATCGATAATCATAGTGAAGCATATTGATGGTCATTGTTTCTAATCAATATTTCAAAATGTTTCCATAAATATCAACGCTTTGTTTATGTTCTTGCAACACGAAAAATACAGAATATGGCTGAAGAGAAGTTTGAAAGATATTAATCATGTCATGCTACCTGAACATAAGTATCAACTCTTTGTTTATATTCTTGCAACATGAAAAATACAGAATATGGTTGAAGAGAAGTTAGAAAGGTATTAATAATGTCATGCTACCTAAACATAGATATCAACGCTTTGTTTATAGGCTTTGCAAAACGAAATACAAAATATGGGTGGAAACTTATGAAGGTATTAATCATGTCATGCTATCTGAAAATTACATGCAAATTGATACAAAAAAAGTAAGCATGAAAATGGGCTGGCGAGAAGTTTCTCAATGAGAAATCTGTTGGCAAGCAGAAATAAATCCACCCAGGAGAGAACTTGATTGGCATCTATCAGCGAGCAGAAAAACATTTATCCAGGCAAATAATTTTTGCATGTAACCTTGTAATGAGATAATTGTTGTCTCCATTGGTTATTGATCAACCAAAAAATCCCTTATTAAATTATCAATCAGATCAGATCAGATCAGATTAGCAAGTACCTAAAATCAGTACAGGAAGACGACTAGGCTGAGCCGAGACTGCAACAGTGCCCAAGATGCATATCCAGCTACCAGGTCCTAGGAGAGGACGTGAAGCTTGTTCGATTGAGTGGTCGTCCGTGAACTGAAACTTAATCAAGTTTGTACATTGCACTATAATAACATGCATGAAGAAAGGTGGGTTAGGAGATGTTGCAGCGTAAGTACGATTCGGTGACTTCAACATGGATTGTCGATCACGTTGGCCCGTCGAGGTTGCACCATTGTTCCATAAAAGATGGTGTCTTGTGTTCCATGGATAGAGTAAGATTTGAATAAACTGTCAAGGAGAGATAGCTTATGAGTGACCAACAAACAGAATCAAAATTGCTTCTGGGGACTTGCAAAGGTTGCGGAGACTGTTCGACAGGATCGTGATTAGCGGCTTCCAGTGATCTGCAGATACGGTGGCAACTGGCGAGAACGCTTCCGGTGATCTGCATACGGTGGCAAGATCGCTTCCGGTGGCTCGCAAAAGGCAGCGACTTGACCCTTGTTCGGCACATGTTGGCTTATCATGTTCGGCATCTTCCTGTGACCTGCAAGTGGCGGCGTCATTGCTCATAAGATGGGACGGAGACGGGAGCGAGGAGCTGCTTGGTGACAGCCGGACTCCTCCACGCCACCGCGGCAAAGTTGTCTTCCGCAGAGGCCCTCGCACTCGATGCTCCTCTGCTGGTCGCCGCCTGTTGCGATCGCCTGCATGCGAGGAGCGAGGATCATGAAGGTGATGACGATCGGCAACGCATCGGTTGGGTGAGGGAGGCCACGGTCTCTTTTTTTCCCTGTTTACTACATGGTTTCAGCTTTCAGGACTCTAATGCGTAGGGAAAAATAAATAAATATTATATCTTCTATCCTGCTATTGAAAGTTCCTATCGTACTTCACTTCTGATATATTGCTTTTTTAGCTTAATTAATCTGGACCATTAGATGTTCATAAAATCTATCGACTCACGACTTTTCTTTTTTTCACGTGGGAATTTTGTGACCTTGAGAGCGAACGTGGTGGCTTCTTTTGTCCTTTAAATACTAAGATAATAGATAGAAAATGGGTTTTCTCACAATACAGATTTTGTACATACCAACAGTCAACATGAAACTTCGCAGAAGATTGGAAGTAAGCTACCCATTTCAAAATCTTAGTCGTCACATGTTAATTAAAGGTGGGACTTAACAGTTGCAAATCACAGTTCAACTATTGCAACTCATGAGATGGAGTGATGAGACAACCCTCCTTTGTGAGGCCGATCAATAAACTCATTTGAAGGTTCCAGCTCCTTCAGAAAATTGTACCGTGGAATGGCAGCCAAGTTTTTGGCCGATTGCAAACTCTTATTACTACTTGTGCAGTATGTCAGGCATTTGTTCAGAGGGAAATTCTCAGGTTTGCACTACGGGGCATATGCATATCTGCTACGACTGACAAACGTGGAGGTGAATCTACAAGATCAGTGATGAGTGATCACAGGGAACTTTTCAGGTTCAATTTCAGACCCCAACTCAGCTGACCAATGGTCCAATGCATCAATCACCACAGTGAAGTGGCACGAAAATGATAATGATCCACACGGGCATCAAATCAAGCACAGGACAACCAATCAGTAGCACGACTGAAAGCCATACCAAAACAACAGGAAAATTTCAACATGGTGACAGTGTTTCAGTAAAACAGCTCATACAGGATCCGCGTACAAGGTGTTCGTCGAAATGACACAACCACACGCCCCCCGAAATGTGAAAGCTCCGCCACCCGCGACGTGCGCCTCAGTCGCGGAGCACGACGGCCGGGTCCTTGGACGATGCCGCGAGTTCGGCCCCGTCTTCTTGGCGGTCGGCGCCGGCCGAGTAGCCATGGCCTCCTGGGCACGGTCAAGGTACGGCTTGAAGCCGATGCGGAAGGAGAGATAGCCGAACGCCACGGCGCCCAGCACCACCACGCCCGACCGCATCGCGTTCTGCCGCGCCCGGCTCATCGCCGCCTACGGGGAACGGAACGGAAAGAACTCGCCGGGCAAAACGGTGGATCTAGTGTTTGAGCGAGCGAGCGAGCGGAGCACGTGGCAGCTCGCTCTCGGTTCTCCGTTTTATGCTCTCGCACTCGCACCACGGTGACAGACAGTAGAGTGCGTTCTGGTTGGTGATGGAACGAGAGACCAACCGATGGTGTGCCCACTGCCCAGGCGATTGTACGTAGTTGCTTCTCCGGTGTTCGTATCGAAGGCGTTTGTTCCGTGATGATCGTGGCGGCCGAAGATTTGCTTGCTTAAATTCTTTCCACCAGACGTACAAATATTCTGAGTACGCATATGCACGTTCTCTTTTCAGAACGTCTAGAATCAACTCAGCCCCCGTATTGCAATACACCCTGTACTGTTGTAGTACATCATTTTTGCATCTGGGTACAATCAGCTTGTCAGGCCAAAAAGAACTGCAAATCCTACAAATAATAAGCAAATCTAAGTCCATTTAGGTAAGGGCAACATGACACCGACAGCAACATCAGGGTCGGATTCATAACCTTTGTAGAGCATAAATTTAGACCGCCGCCGTGCCAGAACTCACTTAAGGGTCGAACTCTCTACTGCAATGCCACATGGCCACATATGTAATATGGAACGTATTTGTGATCCAATAATGTACTATAACATAACAAGAATTGTGCACTAGTGATGCTAGTTGTATAAAGATAATATATTTTTTTTTCTTTTAATGACAAGTTAATTACATTCACGCTTCACTTAAAGCAACTAAACTTTGCCAACCTACCTCATTAGATGCAAATATGTACAATATGATCATAAAATGGCTTCTAGATGATTATTCATTCATAGGGTCTTTCCAATATTCCTATAAAGTAAAATACAATAATGAGCTAACTCTATATCCTATACAAGCGAGTGGAGTCATCTGACTTGTCTTTTTTTATCCCTAAAATTTTCCACATTTTTTTTGAACCTTTATACACAATCGTGTTAACATCTCCAGAAGATGTTACTTGATTTTCGCCCATCCGTCTATCAAATCTTTCATTTACTTATTCTCATTTTCACTCTCAACATCATTGTGTGCATGGTATCCAATTTATAAAAAGATGGAATGAAACAAATGTAATAAATTTAACATAAATAATGATGTCATTGTACGTTTTACCTTCAAGCAAACAAACTTATGATGTTAAAAAGAAAAAATTGATTGATAACAAGTTAAATATATAGATCGCATTTTCATGTGTTGTTAGTATAGTGGACGGGGTTAGGCGGTGCGGATGTGATATGACTGGCTGAGAATTCTATGTAGTTGGAGTCACCTACCAGCATAATTTTTCTCTTTTATTCGACCGAAGCACAGGAAGTGGTCAACCATGGCCTTCAGGTGTGGTCACCGTCATCAAAATTCTTGACTTCTCTAAGGTAGGGTGATGGTGTTTTCATCGCGTGGACACGTTAAGCGATGGCCTGCACGTAACTGTCGGTGATGGACATTGCACATGCTCTGCATAAAAAAAGCATAAAAGAAAAATGGTTACTTGCTGCATAATAGATCTAGGAGAATTTTTGAGTGCAAATGCAATTTCAGTGCAAATATGCAAACGGCAATTGTCAGCCGCCGGATCGCGATCGAACCGTCCAGACGCAGGCACTCATATCTCACCATCTCACCTGTACCAATTCGCACAAAACCCCCTAACAAAAAAGAGTTTCTCACGAAATTCTCCCTCCTCCTTCCTTCTCCATCGCTACTTCGTCGTTCTTTCCTTTCGAAACAGAACCGGCGGCGATTCTCGATCTAGGGTGATGGGAATGGCGATGGGTGGATTCTTCTTCTTGTACCCATCAGATTGACCGTGTTGTTTCCCTCTATTCTCCATGCTCAGTAGTTCTTCTCTTCCATTGATATTTCCCAAGACATCTGTTGTTTTAACAATTTAAAAAGAATTATTTTTGGAAAAAATACTTAATGAAAAAAACATAGTTGTTGCTGCCCAGGATCGAACTGGAGACCTTCAGTGTGTAAGGGAGTGTTCGTTTCACAGGGTCTAAAGTTTAGAGGGGTCTAAAAAAAATCTTGTCATTTAAGTGTATTAAATAAAGTTTAATTACAAAACTAACTGCAAAACTTCTGGTCTAATTCGCAAGACGAATCTAACGAGGGTAATTAAGCTGTAATTAGACGATGGTTACTGTAGCATTACTGTGACAAAACATAGATTAATTAGACTCATTAGATTCGTCTCGTAAAGATGTACTCATCTGTAAAAGAGTTTTGTCATTAGACTTTATTTAGTAATAGATTTTCTTTGTTTAGAGCCTTCTAAAATTTAGATTTAAAGAAAACTAACAGGGCTTTTTCTTTTTTCCTGCCGTGCATTCTTGTCGCGGCTCAATTATTGCAACACCTGTCTTGTTCGCGTCAAACCATCGAGCCATGCCGGGAAATATTCGACGAACGCTACAGCGTCGTCCGGTCCGTCAGTTCGTCACCGCCCGATGATAATGGCTGGGGTAGACTTTATTTAGTAATAGATTTTCTTTGTTTAGAGCCTTCTAAAATTTAGATTTAAAGAAAACTAACAGGAACTAAGACTGACGTAACCACTACACCACAGCAACTTGCGTGCAACAACAAATTATATTATATTATTTATCGTGTCTATCCAACTCGTTCCCCCGTCCGATTGCAAATTTGCAAACAAAGGCACACGTCATCGCCTAATGCTCAAACATGGTCTTTGGGTATCCATCCGGTGGTGCTCTAAGGCATTAAACAATTTAATCATAGTCAAAAGAAAAATGTTAGGACACATAAGTTTTGTAAATTTTATATTCCTAGAGATATTTAGATTCTTGCCATGGGTAAAGTGAGACATCCAAGCTTGGCCATTAGTAAACTGGACATCCAAGCCTTACCATGACTTGCTCTCCCGCTCCCCTATCTTTGCCATGGTTAGAATTTTTAATTATTCTGAGGCCTAAAACATATCACCACGCAGGTCAGGGCCAGCCGCCGCCGCCGGGTTTCCTCGTCGTCGGGAGAGACGAGATTTCGATTGGTATTTGGTTCGAACGGGAGAGACGGAGAGAAACGAAACAGAGAGAGGCAGGGGTAAAATCGTCCGATGTGATATGTTTTAGGCCTCAGAGCGCCTCTGGTCGCGGCCCCGCCTGAGACGCTGCGTCGCGGCTGGGCCGAGCGAGGGCGCGCCCCTGCGCTGGATCTGGGCGCGCGCGGGCCAAGGCAGGCGCCGTCGCGGCCAGGCTTGGGCCAAGGCAGGCGCGCAGCTGCGCCGTCGCGGCCAGGCGCTGGGGCTGCGGGGGC
>LAPY01001651.1:24412-34657 GCA_000970635.1 Eragrostis tef
GCGGCCAGGCGCTGGTGCTGCGGGCGCGCGGGTGCGGGTGCGCCGTCGCGCTTGAGCAGGGAGGGGAGCGCCGTCGCGCGTGAGCAGGCAGGGGAGCGCCATCGCACTTGCACGAGATGGAGGAAGGAGCAGCAGTGCAGGACGAAGCAGTCAGTACTTTGCGAGGCAGCGTCGAGGAAGGAGGCAGCAATTCCATCTTCGTAGGGTGAGTATACATTGACTGAAAGCAATTCCATCTCTGCAATGCATTTATGTAGCTAAATTCAGTCAATTTTCTATTGGTATGCATGAGTCAGAGACAAAGTTTAGAATCAATCTTACAATTCCTGGTTACACGATGGTTCTGGATAAGGCCCAAACAAGAGGGTTGGGACACATGAAGGTTCACAAAGGGCCTCATACCGCTGAAGTATTTGGGACACACTATGATATGACACCATGGAGGCATGTAGTAGAGCTGAACACTAACACATGTAGTTGTGGGGAGTGGCAGATGACCCGGAAGCCATGTCTTCATGCATTGGCATTTATTCAAATGATACCAGATGTTGACATGGAGCTTTATGTTCATGAGTACTATAGTGTGGAGAGGTTTAGAGCAGCATACAGTGGCACCATTCCACCCATGACAGACAAGTCACAATGGCCAGAAGTGGACATGGGTTACAAGCTACTCCCACCCCCATTGAAAAGAGCCCCTGGAAGACACAGAAAGAATAGGTTCAAAGCTAGCCATGAACCGGGTGCAAAGAAACAAAAAAGATGCAACAAATGTGGAGAATTTGGACATCGTGAGGAAGGAAATTGCCCTCTGAATGAACCAAAAAAGAGGCAAGTGGAGTCCTTCTATTTCTTTTATGACCTCATGTTTACATGTAAACCTTTGTTGACATGTGTTGCTCATTTTGGCAGGAAGAGAGTGTCTCTACCAAAGAGAAAGCCTAAAAGGCCTAACATAAAAGCGGCGGAAAGCATGGAGGCTTGGAAATTTGGCAGAGGAGGGTCAAGTCCATTCCGTTGGTACATCCTCCAACTCTAGCAATTCTGCTAGGCGCTCTTTTGACTTGTCTCAAGAAGATGGCAGCACAAATAATTGAGAAGCACTCATATGTTGTTGTTATGTGGTGGTGAAGACCTATTATGTTGCTATTGAGCCTTTGTGTAAATTGTGGACTTAATTGTTGGACAATTGTGTCTCTATGGCTCAATTTTTGTAGTTGGACAACTATGTGTATTTCAATGATTGCTATATTTCTTTGACTGATATATTTTCGTGCTCGAATCATAAATATGTCAAGTGGTCATGTTAAAATTTTGAATTTTTTTGTTCATTTTTGGACCAAATTATGCATCCAAAACTTTATTACAGCTGCTAGTATTATTTTCGTGATTAAAATATTTTTTCCGATTTTTTGGGCGCCGGCAGGGGTCAAAAACAGCCCCTGTACGCTTCTGCACATAGCAGGGGCAAAATCGTCCAGTCTGTTATGTTTTAGGCTTAAGAAATGATAAAATAGGTGACCACGGCAAGGATAGGGGAGAGGAAGAGCAACTCATGGCAAGGTTTGGATGTGTTGTTTACTAATGGTAATGTTTGGATGTCACCCTTTACCATGGCAACAATCTAAATATCCCTATATTCCTCTGTTGACTAACGTTGTGCAGTTTGGGTGTTGGAAGGCATTACTACTTCTAGGGCAGAGAAAATGCACGTCTTCCGAAGGCACAGGACATGACGAGCTGTAGACACAACCCCATATTCATAGTCTTCTCAGTATTTATTATTGTCGTCATGCCAACACTAAAGAAACCATATAGTGAAATTGTAAGTCACTGTAAATTCGCAACATCTTAAAAATCACAAAGGTGCAATACAGAAGCAACTTCCTCGGCCATCCGATACAAGTTGCTAGAACTAGGCAATAAATTTGTATGCAATTGGATATATTAATATCGTGCTTTTCCTTATCATTTTTGTGTTGCAAATCGAAAAAAAGAACAATGCCTACGTGACTTTGTGTTTAGAAAACTCATATGAAAGTTATCTCATGTCTCATTAAAGCTAACTTCTTTTTTACGAATAAAGCTATCTATTACATCAAAGACAAGATTTTAGCTCCGCGTAGAGGATAAAAATTGCTAAAGACATGAACTTGTGATTTTAGTGAAATGAAATTCGTACACCATTACAACACATCTTCTTATCATATAGTAGACGTTTTTTATAGGTAAAGTCGCGTTAATAAAAAATGGGTGACATCCGCGGTTGCTGAAGAACCAGTGTGCTTGTAGCCTTTGCAAGCCAGGGGCGCCATAAAACCATCATCACTCGGCACTGCCGCGGAGAATCCGTCAACACCGACCGCCGAATCCCCGTTTCGGCCAACCGAGAACGATCAGAGCCGCCCGATGACGATCGAACAGCATCAATCCCGCGGACCCACACGAGCCGCGATTCTCGTAACTACCCATCACTCACGAGTCAGAGCGCCGCAAAAGCATCGCAACACGTCACCAGCCCGAGGGCAAGGTGGTAATCTCAGTCGCCGAATCGATATGGGCTCGCGCCGCAGGACTAGTAGTAGGACCCGAGTGCGGCTAGGGTTTGTACGTCTCACTCTTCTCTCCCCATTTCGTCTTCGTGCTCCAGCCGCCGCCGCCGGAACCCGTAGTCTCCCGCCGCCCCCACCTCGTCTGAGCGATGGCGATGCAGTCCGGCAGGCGATTGTTGTAGCTAGAAGGGTAGTTTCCCAGTCCCCAGTCCCCACCCACAAGGACGCGAGCGCAGCCTGACCTTTGCCGCCGCTGTCGCCATGGCGACCATGAACCCCTTTGACCTCCTGGGTGCCGTCGACAACGATGACCCCGCGGCGCTGCTGGCCGCTGCCGCCGCTGCGAAGCAAAAGGCCGAGGCGAAGAAGTCGGCGGCGGTGACCGCCGGAAAGGGCCAGCCGGCCCCCGCCAAGTTGCCAACCAAGCCTGCTCCTCCTGCACAGGCCGGTGAGTTTGGGGTTGGGTTGTGTGGATGCTGGATCTGGGGTTTAGGGTGTTTGTTATAGGTTTTGTTTCCATTTTGAGGTGCGGATTATAAAAAAGTTTGTTTTTTTATGCGTGATTAGTACGCGACGCATATATTGTGGTGTCATGTTGAGACAGAATGTTGGTGTTGTTCAGAATAGATAATTGTATCATAGCCATTTATGTGATAGAAAATCGTTTTTCTTTTTGGCAAACAGACTTCTTATTTTTCGATATGTTTCAGTGAGGGAGTCTCGCGGTGGTGGTGCACCTTCTCGTGGAGGATTTGGACGCGGCAGTGAACGTGGCCGTGGCAGAGGCGGGCGAGGCTACGGCCAGAGCCGCGAATTCAGTAGTGAAGAGGCCAATGGATATCAGGGAGGATACGGTGCTGGAGGTGGTTTCAGAGCTGGAGGTGAAGAAGGTGAGAGGGGCCCTCGCCCACCCTACCGTGGTGGTGGATTCAGGCGTGGCGGATACCGTGAGGGTGAGTTTGGTGATGACTCTGAGAGGCCTCCACGGAGGACATATGAGCGCCAAAGCGGCACTGGCCGTGGGTATGAAATGAAGCGCGAGGGTGCAGGCCGTGGGAACTGGGGAACTACCACTGATGAAATCATTTCCCAGTAAGATGGCTGTGCTTTTGTTGTATGCTGATGATATGTACATTCGTAAAGGTAGAATTAACTTAAACTTTTTGGATGAAACAGGGAAACTGAGGAAGGCCTGAAGCTAGATGAGAAGGCCCCTGTTCCTGAGAAGCAGGGTGCACAGGAGGATGCTCCACAGGCAGAGGAGAACAAGGATAACAAGGATGCCACTGTGAATGAGGAAGAAGAAGAGGATAAGGTATTATTCTTCCTGCGGGTCTTGTACTCTGACTATAGGTTTTTGCTGAAGGTGTGTGGTATATTTCAAACGCAAAGTACGAGTATTGCAACATGGCTCCTCCCAACATCATAATAATGTGATTTTGTTATAGTACATTGCTTTGTACCTGATTTTTATCATGTATTTGTTAATGCTTTTCCATTTGTGGATGTTTGTTTTGCTTCTGTAGTTTGTTTATACATTGAATTATGCAACAAATGTAGGCATGTCCAATGTATTGTGTTAGATTTACCACAGCCTTATTAGTATGTGTTCATTGAATCTGTGGAAAAGTGCATTACAGACTAAATGTCTCCTTTAAGCGTTAACACCGCGGCCTTATTAGTATGTGTTCAGTTGTATTTGGTCATTGAACTTTTGGAAAAGTGCGCAACAGACCAAAAGATTTCTGGTAACTTGAGGTCTGTTGCGCTTTTCTAACAATGTAATTGTTTTAGGAAACATTGATGTCTAAAGGTTTTTACTTTCGATAGTGGTAGCTATTGAATTTATTCACTAATCAACAGGTATTTTCTGGACAACTGTCAATCATCCAGTGCAGTACTTTTAAACTGATATTTAGTGATTTTGTTTGTATTCCCCCATAATCTGGATCCATGTTTAATCTGTGCGATCATTACACCTGTACATCATTCTGGGACAGCTCAGATCCCCTCATTCTATAAGCTGGCTTGCATACATAACAAAGATTTTACTGTTATTTATAATGTACGGTGAGAGGCCTCCACGGAGGACATATGAGCGCCAAAGCGGCACTGGCCGTGGGTATGAAATGAAGCGCGAGGGTGCAGGCCGTGGGAACTGGGGAACTACCACTGATGAAATCATTTCCCAGTAAGATGGCTGTGCTTTTGTTGTATGCTGATGATATGTACATTCGTAAAGGTAGAATTAACTTAAACTTTTTGGATGAAACAGGGAAACTGAGGAAGGCCTGAAGCTAGATGAGAAGGCCCCTGTTCCTGAGAAGCAGGGTGCACAGGAGGATGCTCCACAGGCAGAGGAGAACAAGGATAACAAGGATGCCGCCGTGATTGAGGAAGAAGAAGAGGATAAGGTATTATTCTTCCTGCGGATCATGTACTCTTGACTGTAGTTTTTTGCTGAAGATGTGTGGTATATTTCGAAGGCAAAGTACGATGCCTATATTGCACCATGGCTCTTCCCAACGTCATAATAATGTGATTTGTTATAGTACTTTGCTTTGTACCTGATTGTTATCATGTATTCATTATCGCTTTTCCATTTGTGGATGTTTGTTTTGCTTCTGTAGTCTGTAGTTTGGTAATACATTGAATTTTGCAACAAATGTAGGCATGTCCACTGTATTCTGTTAGACTTATCACAGCCTTATTAGTATGTGTTCATTGAATCTGTGGAAAAGTACATTACAGACTAAATGTTTCCCTTAAGCGTTAACACCACGGCCTTTGGTCATTGAACTTTTGGAAAAGTGTGCGACAGACTAAAAGATTTCTGGAAACTTGAGGTCTGTTGTGCTTTTCTAACAATGTAATTTGTTTTAGGAAAACATTGACGCCTAAAGGTTATTACTTTTGATAGTGATAGGTATTGAATTTATTCACTAATCAACAGGTAATTTCTAGACAACTGTCAGTCGTATCCAGTGCAGTACTTTTAAACTGATATTTAGTGATTTTGTTTGTATTCCCCCTTAATCTGGATACATATTTAATCTGTGCGGTCATTACACCTGTACATCATTCTGGGACAGCTCAGATCCCCTCATTCTATAAGCTGGCTTGCATACATAACAAAGATTTTACTGGTATTTATTATGTACGGGTATCAGCTGCAACTTGATGGTAATCTGACTGAAATGTTTGATGATCTAGGAGATGACTCTTGAGGAGTTTGAGAAAATAAGGGAGGAAAAGCGGAAGGCACTTCTTGCCTTAAAGAATGAAGAAAGGAAGGTTGACGTTGATAAGGATCTGCAGTCTATGCAACTGCTTTCCACCAAGAAAGGAAATGATGATGTTTTCATTAAATTGGTAAATTTTCCAGTAACCTTGAAATCTTTTCCATAACTTGTGGAGACACCCAACCTGACCAAATGTGTTTTCTGTACAGGGTTCTGATAAGGATGCTCTGAAGAAGAAAGAAAATGCTGAACGTGAGGAGCGTGCTAAGAAGGTCTTGCATCTGTCTTCTATTATAACTTTATTTCTTTTCTGACTTAGCCCTATCTTTCTGCACTTCATGACACACTTATTTACCCGTCTTTGTGGATTCTTTTGCTGTTGCTGTAAGGTTAAAACTCTTATAGCAATCATCATTTACTGCTGTTAATGTGGAAATTTGTTATTTTCAGTCTCTGAACATCAATGAGTTCTTGAAACCTGCCGAAGGAGAAAGGTACTATGGCGGCCGTGGTCGTGGCAGGGGCCGTGGGGGCGACCGTGGTGGTTTCAGGGGAGGATATGGCGGGGGTTATCGTGCTCCACCACCTGCCCCTGCAATTCAAGACAAATCCGAGTTCCCGACACTTGGTGCCAAGTGATCAAGCGGAATACATCTACTGCCTGAAATCGCCATGCTATATTTGCTGTCAGCATCAAGTTTTGTTCATCTGCATACTTGTGTGTCCCTGTCAACCAGACAAATAATGGTGTTACATATGGCTTACTGCCACTCTGTTGACATTGTATATCAGAGTTGCTTTTCAGAATTTTGTAGGCTTTTACTCCAAACCTTTTTGACGTTGTAATGTTCTCGTTAGTTACCACTTACCAGCTTGCCTCACTTCCCCCTCTGTGGTTGCATTCTATGATATATGAATCTAGAGGCGGTAATTTATAGGTCTCTGCAAGTCTGCATCCTATGGTCAGTCGCTGCTCCTCTGAAATTTGTGGTCTGCTTGCTGTATTGAAGTACGCTTAAACTTCGGGTGTTTGCCAGAGATGCGGTCTATCTGATCTATAATCGTTTTTAGGGGTCTAAAATTTAAAAGGGTTTAAAAAAAATCTTATCATTTAAGAATATTAAATAAAGTTTAATTATAAAATTAACTGCAGAACCTGGTCTAATTCGCAAGATGAATCTAACGAGAGTAATTAAGCTGTAATTTAGCAAAATATAGATTAATTAGACTCATTAGATTCGTTTCGTAAAGATGTACTCATCTGTAAAAAGGTTTTGTCATTAAACTTTATTTAGTACTAGATTCCTTTTGTTTAGAGTCTTCCAAAACTTAGTGTTAAAATAAATGAACAGGAACTTTGTTGTCAATCGGAGCTGCGATTTTTTTATGAGCAAGAGGTCTTCAGTCTGGAACGGGGAGCTGACGTGCACGTCTACCCGGAAGTCAATCAAAATAGTACCACTGTGGAAATGATGATGTTTTCTTTTAATCCCTTTTAAATTATATATTTTGTCACGCCAAACAGCCACTTTATGAGTTCACCGAGTTGGCGATTGGCTCAAGTCAGCAGCGAAGTCTAATATGTAGAGTCAATCCGGAAGTCGGTAAGTGGTCTTTGATCTTCGGTCTCAGACCAGGGTTTTCAATCCCGGACCATATCGGCTATTTTTTTACGAAAACCGGACTTTTTGGTCTGGTCCGGTAAACAAACCAGTTCGGTTTTTTTTTAAAAAATAACATTGTGTTTTCGAGAGAATTGATAAACCGTTCAGTTTTTCTGGTTTACCATACTGATTTTTCCAGAATTGGTTTCTTCGGTTTTTTGAGAATTGCAATCCTTGCCTCAAACAGGGAGCCGCCGTGCACGGTGCACTTCAATCCGGAAGTCACAGTCAATCTAGTACTCGAGAAATCCTGATGTCACATTCGCTAGAGCCGTTTCAGATGTTGGCATTGGCAACGATACGAGTACCGAAAACACAACCTTTTAAGCGCTTCTTCCCAAACGCAATTGGGCACGAGATGAAGATAACAAAAAATCCATGTAAAAGCGAATGGTTGAATTATTTTCTGTTCCCCATGATTGAGTAATGAAATATCCAATTGAAGGCACATGATTGAATCCTGAAAATTCATTGGAAGGCGCCTGTACAATAAGGCAATCAGCAACATTTATTCGAAGCACATCACAATTCATTTTGTTTGAGATCGGTTGAGCAGCAGAATTGCAAAATCACCATTTCAAAAGGAAAGAACAAACTCGCTCACATCTGACTACGCCACACAAGAACATAACCACTTCAAAAGCACAAGTTCCACACCCTATTGAACCAAATTTGATATGGTACGGTGCGCTTACATATCACGAATCTCACCTGTACTTACGTAGCTATAGTATGGCGGAATTTGAGATTTCCAAAACAAGATACCGCATTTCCCTCGCGGTTGAGGTCTTCCGATGAGCAGATCCATCATTGTTGTCTCTGGTACCTCTTGAACGGAGCCTGTTTGGCGAAGGTTATGTAACATGATATGTGTCAGGTTTGTCTTTGATCAGGCTCCAAGTAAACCGAGGTTGATCCTTGGGAGCCTTGATATCATCTGGGTACTCACCAATCAAGGAGACATTCATTTGCAAGTACTCTCTTGTCCTGAACAGAATCCTGGACCAACTTTTAGCGTTGTAATGGTCCCTTAGCAGGATAGAGCCAACGAACGCGAAAAAGTAGGATCCCTGCATGATATGAGCTAGCTGTAATGCTAAGGACTCCGTCTTCGGATGCTGCCTCGGGTCATCACTCCCAAAGACCAAGATATCGCATTTCCCTCGCGGTTGAGGTCTTCCGATGAACAGATCCATCATTGTTGTCTCTGGTACCTCTTGAATGGAGCCGCTTTGGCTGCGAAGGCTATGTAATATGAAGTATGTGTCAGGTTTGTCTTTGACCAGGCTCCAAATAAATCGAGGCTGATCCTTGGGGGCCTTGATATCATCTGGGTACTCACCAATCAAGGAGACATTCATTTGCAAGTACTCTCTTGTCCTGAACAGAATCCTGGACCAACTTTTAGCGTTGTAATGGTCCCTTAGCAGGATAGAGCCAACGAACGCGAAAAAGTAGGATCCCTGCATGATATGAGCTAGCTGTAATGCTAAGGACTCCGTCTTCGGATGCTGCCTCGGGTCATCACTCCCAAAGACCATCAACTTGAAGAAATACCAGTAGGCTTGTACCGGCAAACACTTCAGACGAAGAGCTTTCGTCGTCCCAAACCTTGCGATGTTTTCGCATCTACTCGCAATGATCATTTTGCTCCCCTGTGGCAAGCTTGTTTCGGAGGACTGGTACAGCGGGTTCCATGTCTCCTCACCCACATCCTCTAACAGCTCAATGACGATCAACAGCCTCTCCCCTGAAGCATTGTCGTTCTGGTGCTTGATGGCACAGTTGTCTCTGAGACTCGCCATTGTTGTCCCATCTTTGAGGTCATCTCCATTGTAAAGCAAGATCAATGAGAAGTGGCCGTGCACCCTCTCGTCGCAGCAAACGTTCTCGATGAGTGTGCTCTTGCCGATATGCGCCGGGCCGACGATGGGGAGAACACCCGGGTTTGCAGCACCAGGTGGGGACGCCGGTTGCAGCAGGAACTCCATGACCGTCTCCCTCTCCACTTGGCGGCCAAACATGCACTTGCCCACTGACAAGTGGGCGCTGTAAGGCTGCCGGAGCAGGGGAGGGTAGCTCGTCAGGAACACGACGAACTCCTTCATGTCGCCGATCATGGCTTCCAGGCTGCGAACCATCTCCCGCAACTCTTTCGAGTTCGCAGCCGCGGCACCAGCTGCAATCACCGCCATGGGTTTGGACTCGCCGGAGGGAAAGCGGAGACGCTTCGCCGGGTTGAACCTTGACGGTGCGAACGCTCGGCGGCGGCCCTTCTCCCCCTTGTTAGCAATAAACCTTGTGTGCGTGTCAGTCGTGTGCGTCTTTCCTTCCGTTTAAAGGGGATTAGCCCGAGCTAGTTGGTTTCAGTTATCAAGTAGTAGTGGGAGCACTAGGAACAGGTCATGTGCATGTCTAGCGCCATGCCTGAAAGTTAGGAGCCACGATGGTTAGTTGTGCGGCTGAGAAGCTGGGATCCCGGCCATGATCTCAATCACCGGGTAGTTTGTACATAGGATATATATTTCGTCAAGTAAATAGAAAAGCTACCGCTCCCGTAGCACCAAAAATTCACCTCTTCACTTTCAGTTTGTGCAACATTTGGTATCAGAGCTTGTTCTGATCCTGAGCCATGGCGACGCCGCCCCCTGTTGCGCGCGCCTCCTCCCACCCGTCCCATGCCGGATCGGTCGATGGTGATGGAGGGCATAGCGCCTCCGTGGGGACGAGGGCATCCCAACGTCGGCAACCGTCTCCCTCCCCTCCTCCCCGCCGCCGCGGACGACG
>LAPY01001651.1:39873-56830 GCA_000970635.1 Eragrostis tef
CGCCGGCCACTCCGCCTCCGCCACCAGCTGTCGAGGAGCCTGAGTTCGTGACGCCGCTGCAGAACGACGACGAACGGCTTGATGCGTACCACGACGACGCCCAGCTGAGGTACCGCGCCATCGACAACGTGATCGGCAACGACGCCCCTGCACCAGGCTTTGCAGCGCGGCGCGTCAACAACGCCGAGCTGTACCTCGCCAGCACGGGGGAGCCCGCCTCGTTCAACGAGGCTGAGCGTGACCCTGCGTGGCGAGCGGCGATGAAGGAAGAGATGGACGCAGTGGAACGGAACCGTACATGGGAACTGGTGGACTTGCCGCGTGGACACCGCCCAATCGGCCTCAAATGGGTGTACAAGTTGAAGAAGAATGAGGCCGGCGCCGTCATTCGGCACAAGGCGCGGCTCGTCGCAAAGGGGTACGTGCAGCAGCCCGGCATGGACTTTGACGAAGTGTTCGCCCCCGTCGCGCGCCTGGACTCCGTCAAGCTGCTGATTGCGCTGGCCGCGCATGAAGGATGGCCCGTCCACCACATGGACGTTAAATCTGCTTTTCTCAATGGAGTGTTGCAGGAGGAGGTTTATGTGTCGCAGCCGCCCGGCTTTATCGTCGCCGGAGAAGAACACAAGGTGTTGCGCCTGCGAAAGGCTCTGTATGGGCTGCGGCAGGCACCGCGCGCGTGGAACGCGCGGCTCGACAGCACGCTGAAGCAGCTGGGCTTCGAGCAGAGCGGCCATGAACACGCCGTCTACGGACGAGGCGGTGGCGGCGCGCGTCTGCTCGTCGGAGTCTACGTCGACGACCTGGTGATCACCGGGACCGACGACGACGGGATCGACTACTTCAAGCAGGAGATGAAGGCCCACTTCTCCATGAGTGATTTGGGCCTCCTCTCCTTCTACCTCGGAATCGAGGTGCAGCAGAGCAAGGAGATGATCACGCTCTGCCAATCGAGCTACGCCGCCCGCATCCTCGACATGACCCAGATGAAGAATTGCAATCCCGCCGCCACGCCAATGGAAGAACGCCTGAAGCTGAGCAAGGAGAGCACGGTGGAAGAAGTTGATGCCACGGAGTACCGGCGGATCGTCGGAAGCCTCCGTTACTTGTGCCACACCCGGCCGGACATCAGTTTCTCGGTCGGGTACGTGAGCCGGTACTTGGAGCGTCCCACGGCGGAACACATGGCGGCGGTGAAAAGAATCTTGCGCTACATTGCAGGCACGATCAATCTTGGCCTCTGTTACAAGCGCGGAACAGGGGAGCCGGCGGTCCTGATTGGTTTTTCGGATTCGGATCACGCCGGCGATGTTGACACAAGGCGGAGCACCTCAGGTGCCCTGTTCTTTCTTGGGCGGAGCCTCATCAGTTGGCAATCGCTCAAGCAGCGAGTTGTGGCTCTGTCCTCCTGCCAGGCGGAGTACATCTCGGCTACCACGGCGGCTACCCAAGCACTTTGGTTGGCGCGGCTGCTCGGCGACCTGAAGAAAAAGGAAGCTGCGGCGGTGACACTGAAGATGGATAGTCAGTCCGCTCTGGCACTCTGCAAGAATCCAGTGTTCCATGACAGAAGTAAGCACATTGAGCTGCGCTATCATTTCATCAGAGATTGTGTGCAGGAAGGGAGCATTGTGACAGAGTTCGTCGGCACCAACGACCAGCTCGCAGACATACTGACGAAGGCACTCGGGCGAGTTAAGTTCCATGAGCTTTGTGCAAGGATTGGCATGGTCACCATTACCTCCAAGTCGGCACGCAAGGATTAGGGGGAGTATGTTAGCAATAAACCTTGTGTGCGTGTCAGTCGTGTGCGTCTTTCCTTCCGTTTAAAGGGGATTAGCCCGAGCTAGGTGATTTCAGTTATCAAGTAGTAGTGGGAGCACTAGGAACAGGTCATGTGCATGTCTAGCGCCATGCCTGAAAGTTAGGAGCCACGATGGTTAGTTGTGCGGCTGAGAAGCTGGGATCCCGGCCATGATCTCAATCACCGGGTAGTTTGTACATAGGATATATATTTCGTCAAGTAAATAGAAAAGCTACCGCTCCCGTAGCACCAAAATTCACCTCTCCACTTTCAGTTTGTGCAACACTGGCATGGAGAATTTCAGGAGCAGCTGCTCAATGGTGAACTTTCTTGTAGCATTGATGGAAGTAGGAGGATCTTGGCTGTGGAAATTGTTAGTCGCAGCCGGCACAAATTCGGGTCCACGACAAGGGGCTGTCATGGTGCACAATCGAGCAAGGAGCCCGTGCCCTGTGGATGTGGCAGCAAGTCGAGGTCAGTTTCGCGCCGGCATCTGAGAAGACGTCTCGGTCCAGCCCTTCACGTCATGTGAAGCCCGCAACAGCCTCCGCTAGACCGGCGGCGATGCGTTAACCGGAAGCGCAACAGCTCCGCCGGATACGAAGCTTCGATGGCGACGAGGCAGCGGGCTTGGGGGCCTCTTCAGCATGTCGGTAACTGAGCTCCAGGTCGATGAGCTCGCCGTCTGTCGGTGAGCTCGGCGCGGTCTTGGAGGTGGAAAGTTTGGAAATGTGCCAACTTAGCCAAGGGGTTCGGTGATGTCGTGCAGCCGCAGCAGCGAGCAGGAATTGCAGGGCAGCGTACGGGCCGGCGCTGTGGTACTGTGGAGTAGCGGCGGCAGAGGACGAGAGGGCGATGGTGCCCGGGGGAGTTGTAGGCGGCGACGCCACGCTCGAAGTTTCTAGTCAAGGCCGACAAGGCGTGTTGCAACAGTAGATGGGAAGGCGGAGGAGACGTCGTTTGGCAAATGGACGGTAACGAGGCGATGAACATCTTCACGTCACGTGAAGCCCGCGACAGCCTCCGCGAGACCAGCGGCGATGCGTTAACCGGAAGCGCAACGGCTCCGCCGGATATGAAGCTTCGATGGCGACGAGGCAGCGGGCTTGGGGGCCGCTTCAGCATGTCGGTAACTGAGCTCCAGGTCGATGAGCTCTCCGTCTGTCGGTGAGCTCGGCGCGGTCTTGGAGGTGGAAAGTTTGGAAATGTGCCAACTTAGCCAAGGGGTTCGGTGATGTCGTGCAGCCGCAGCAGCGAGCAGGAATTGCAGGGCAGCGTACGGGCCGGCGCTGTGGTACTGTGGAGTAGCGGCGGGCGGGTCTAGTCAAGGCCGACAAGGCGTGTTGCAACAGTAGATGGGAAGGCGGACGAGACGTCGATTGGCAAATGGACGGTAAGGAGGAGATGAACAGTAACCCAACCAATCACAGGCCGAGAAACCGCGCCGGTTTAGAATATAAGAGAATTTGACATTCATAACATATTTTATAAAGGTCCATGTCACCAGATTGCAACTAAAAATAGCGCAACTAAATTTAGAAAGAACAAAACGGCTTAGAACATTAACATGAGAATCAGCCTTTCAGCATCCGCCACTCAAGCTTACTATTACATGTCCTTCTATTTTCTCAAATTACTTGTCATTCTCTTTTCTCAATGCACTTTTTTTCTCTTCTCAATACATCTCTATCTCTATCTCTCTCTTCGTTTCCTATGCATCTATCTTTTGCATGTCTCCTTAATTCTTGTGCCTAGAGCTAAAACATCTTTTGGTACGGAGATAGCATTATATATGGAAACAAAACTCACACATGTGCCAAAAAAAAATACATTTTGTCTGTTTATAGATTCATAGACGTGTACATCACAGAATAAGAAGACCTTACACACATGCATTGTGGCTTCATCCAAATCCGAAACTTCTAAAGTAATGTTCAACAACATACAAAACTACCACATTTCATGAAGTACTAACTTAACAGAGTGATTACAAAAACAGATTCCTCATACGTGCTCGGTGCTCCCTTTGTGCCAGTGTGTTTTTAAATGCAGTCAGGATGTCTTGAACAGAACTCTTCTATTTTCCACTTTCTCAGGCATTTTTCAATTTGTCTCGACACAATAATGTGAACCACAAGATATATCAGCACGGCAGCTACTAGCACAAAAACATAGACCGATGTCCAAAATTTCCAGCAGCAAAAGCTGTCATGAGAGCCAGCAGGTCAAGAATCATGATTAAGTGCAGTACTTCGAGTTGTACCTCTTTCTTCCTAACAGATTTACTCAGAAGAAGCATGATCACGACAATAGATGTCATGAAGGATATAGCATTGAAGCAGAAGAATGTCTTGAAAAGCTTATGACTAATATGAAGGAGTGGATTTCCTACGACATGGCCTTTGCTACCATCATCATACCAGAAGCCACCAGGTGGGTTAAGACCTGCTTGGTATGTAATGGAGGCTGCTAAAATTGCAATAAGCATGAGATACTTGTTCCTCTTTCTCTTTCTTTCTTCTTCACAAATCTGAAGCTTCCGATGACTCAGGAGTAATTTGCCGCTCAAGCTTCTCAGGATTAAAAACCCACGCCTAGAGAAATTCAATGCATTGAGACAATGGTCTTCCTAGGGTGTCATGCATGGACGGGAGTAGGAATTGAATAAACCAAGGATACTAAAAACAGCTACAGCAATGATGATGAGAAAGATGGAATCTTTCCAATTTCTGCAGCATAGGCAATCAGGAGGCCAAGCAAACCCACCACCAAACAGAGGTGTAGCGCATACGAGTTGATCCCATGCTCAAAGGATTTCTTATTCACAAAGACTGTAAAAGAAGCTCGGGCTCGACAAGCTGTTCAAACTCGGCCCGTGTTAGGTTCGATTCGAGCTCGGCTCGAATAGCTTGATTGGGCTCGCGTGCGTTATTTGATCGCAGTGGCCCAACAAATCAAGTGCCAGCCCAATTCATATTACGGCCCAACTGCCGTGACTCAAGTGACCTAGAGCTACAATCGCACATCACCGATGCCTCTCGATCCTGAATCGTCTCGATGCCCTCCCCGCCGCCATTGAATGCGCAACTTCTCCACTCAGTCAATGCAAATCCACCACCTCTCCTCCCGCTGCTGGCTGCGCGAATCCGACTCCTCTCCTCCCGCTGCCGGGTAAGCGAGAAGGCATCCCGCTGCCCGTCTCCTCATCTGGCATTGGTCTCTCCCATGAAGCATCTGCAGAAGAGATAAGGCCAGTCTCAATGCACTATTTTATTGTTTCCAAGACTATTTTTAGAAAAGAGAGACACCTTCCTTTCATTTAGATGAAAAACCTCTCATAAAATATGAAAGTTTATCATCTCTCTCATCATAATTAACTTGCTAAATCAGCAAAAGATACATATATGACATAAAATTTAATGCAAATATAAAAGTGCATTGAGACTGGCATAAGAGCCTTTGTCCATCCCGTCCGTGTCATCGAATGGGCTGACAAGAAATGAATAGCTGACTAGCGGTCTAAACCAATTAACAAACTCTTGCTTCGATTTTCTGGGGTCACCGAATGGACTTACGAGAAGCTCGAGAGCACGCACGCATGGCTCACAAGACGGCGGTGAGAACGCATGGGTGATTTTCGCAGGGTCCTGCGAATCCAAGCGAGGATTTGAGCTACCCCGTGAGCATATGTTGCGCTGTTATCGAGTCTACCGAGCTCGCGAGCTTCAATCGATCCGAGTTCGAGCCCGTCTGTAGGCTTGAGCAGATTTCAGGCTCGGCTCGAGCATCCATCGAGCTCGAGCTTGAGGTGCCAAGCTCGCTCGAGCTCGGCTCGTTTACAGCCTTATTCACAAGTAATATTGTGATGACTACAGATGACACAAATGAGACTGAATTTGCATAGTAGAACACATCATAGCGTCCTGGAAGATTGTCCTGAAGAATTGGATTGCCTGATGTGCCACTGGGATGATCATCAGAGCATACACCTCCTGGAGGGTTCATACCAGCTTGGTATGTGACAGTTGCAGTAAGAATAGTAAGCGTCAATAGTAAATTACGCCGCCGATCCATCTCCTTGTCACAAGTAATATTAATTTTTACAATGAAGCGGGCATGATCATTGTCCCCAAGAATGCGATCACCAGCTGTATGATTTTTGACACTTCCGGACCAGAAGCCACCTGGTGGATTTAGACCTGATTGATACGTCAGAGATACTGCAAGAATGGCAAGAATAAGCAGACATGTGCGGGTCTTCTTCAGATGCTTCTCCATTTGCTTGAAATGAGAATTCTGATCCAGTGAGAATTGACTGTCAGTATGGCCATTCTCAAAATGCTTTGCATTGTTATTAGCAGTAACAATCTCAATGTTATGGTTATATATATCCGAGGTATTCACTTCTGTACTATTTGAAATACCACTGTCTGCCACGGGTAAAGAAGGCCCTTCACCCACTATGAGATCTTTGGTGGCTCCGTTGTGGTCAGCAAAATCTTCTGCTGGAATATCATTAGCTCTGATGTTATCGGTTTAAGATTGCTCCTTCATACCTGCAATATGCTGGCTGGCTGCGGATGTAAGATTCCTGGTATTTACATGTTCTTGGTAGCTCATTGATAATGATGGAAGCCCAGTACTGGAAAGAACCTCCTCTGTGTTAGCACTAGTTTACAGTATGCATTTTGATTTTCCAGATTGGATACAAAATCGTTGGTGTTTGTTGATTCTGATGGATGCCAAGATTTGGACAAAGCCTCCTCCGTATTTACTGCTTTCCTTTAGTATGCAGGTGAACACTCACCACGGGACTTCTCTTCTGAATTCAAGGTATTTGATACTAGCTGGTCACATTTGCACTGGCTGGTTGAGATGCTCTGTCTTCAGCTGGAGTGTTAGAAACATATTTTGGTTGAGATGCAGTGTCTTCTGCTAGCACACTTACAACATGTTCTGGTTGAGATGCACTGTCTTCTGCTGGTCCTGGTGCACTAGGAACATGTTCTAGTTGAGAGGCACTGTCTTCTGGACTTCGTGGTGCACGGGAGCATGTTCTGGTTGAGATGCACAGTCTTCTGTTGGTGCACTAGGAACATGGACTGAAGCTTACTAGTGCCTTGCATGAGAACCCTCCTGCTCTGCATTCCTCGATCTGTTATTACCAAAATTTGATGAGAGAATTACACTCATGCACCGTACAGTGCGCGACTTCATCTTTTGTAGCCATTCTGCTACCGGTTTGTAAATAAATATCCCTACTAGTTAGGAAATGCATATCAAAACTATGATGATAATGAACATAACATAGAATGAAGTTGCTACATCCCTGCAACATCCAGCAGCATAACCACCAACGAGGCAAAACAGGCAGCTAGAACACAAACAACCAGTACCACTGCTTTGGACCTTATTCCATGCCTGCTTAATTCTGAACACACAAGCAGAATGATTGTAACAAATGGTGCCACAAAAGAGGTTGAATTGCAGCAAGCAAATATATCATACCGGTGGAGGTAGTGACTGCAAAGAACAGTAGTATCCAGACGATGTTTGTAAGGAGGACAGGAACATGTCGAGTAACAATTTTCAGCCCAAAAGCCAGCCGGCAGAACAAACCCTCTTGATATGTGACAGTTGCTGCAAAATTTACAAGCATCAAAACGAACTTGCGGGCCTCCTCACGGTCTCCTATCTCTTGAAGGCTACTTGGCTGCCCCTCATAGATACCCAATTCTGATTTCTTGAACAAGAACAGTGGCAAAGAATGATGCAGGGAAGAGAAGGCTGAGTGATAGATAAGTCAATGTCACCATAATAAGACAGCAGCCAGTGCAATGAATTGTTGTCTATGCTTCAGTGGCTAAGAAAGAAACAGAGTGATATAAATTTGAACCAGTCTATGAGCATCCATGCCGGGTTCGTGTTCCAAAGTAGCATATCCGTGCTTTAGACATTAAGTATTTGTTTTTTAGAAAATAATAAACCCCGTCATTTATACTACAGTAGGTAAAAAATTAGCCGTGCACTTCCTGATCAGATTGATCCTTATCATAACTCTGGAGAGACACATATGCACTATATGATTGGCCCTAGCTAGTAGAGTTACTAACAGATTCTGGTAATGCCTAATAAGTAGCATCCAGGTACCCGGATCAAAGTATAAACACAAGAGACCATACATTACCTATGGGGAAAGATACCACAATGCTTGTCAAATTACATGGAAAGACTCCCCAAGCAGTGTTATGATTCCATAACTGACACGCCGTGAGGTTTGCGAGTGTGAGCTCAGGTCCAGAGTGATAAGATGAGCAGATGACTTGGCTGCTCAGACTATGAGCACACTTGAAAATCTCGACGGTGCTCAGCCACTTGAAAGCCTGAGGATGGTGTGAACAAAGGGACGTATCATGTAAAGAAAGAGAATATAACAACGGCAGAGGACTCGAGTGCGGTCAATTTACCAGTGGGCAGCTAGACAACAGCAGAACAAAACAATGACCGCCCTCGCTAGACCCTGCAGCAACTAGCCAACAACCATGCCATGTAGTACGGAAATTATCAGCAAATAATAATGACTAGAACAGGTTCAAATCGATGTAATCATTAAAAGGAAAACACTCCTACTACAATTAATGTAATCATAAAAAAGGAAGAAAAAAATAATAAGCTACTAGTATCTTGGACCCAGTCCAGTCTAAAATTGCGAGGGCCACCAGAAATCAGAGCACCAACATCAAAAGCAGTTGGTTGTTCAGTAGTACTACTTAGTTGCTAGTAATGGAAATGCACAGTATAGAAACCTTCACAAACACACATCAAATTTGTAATGCCATGTCGAGCTCGGGGCAATAACAGGCCTGGAACACCTGGACTGCAATGACCCCAAAGACACGGTAACCTGAGAATGCGAAGCCATGTAGGAGCAAAGAGTGGAGCAGAATGGATACAGTGCTCCCCTGAATAAGTGGCGACGAACCAACCAAGCGGACGGCGTGACAGAATCACACGTCGGCGGCGAGTAAGGGTCAGTTTGGTTCCTTTGACAGGCCAGGCTATTGCCGAGTTAGCCTCGCTGGGCAAGGCCATCTGTTTGGTAGCGTTAGTAAATGCTTGCTTTGACAGGCTGGCTCGGCCCCGCGGGCAAGCAAAATCTTGACGAGCGCGGAGAGCAAAATTGGCTCTCCGGCGTCAGCAAGGCGAGCGCGCGAGCCCGTGAAAAGCGAGCGCGCGAGGGAAAAAATTGGCGCGAGCGCTGGAGTCACCGCCCCCCTTACTCGGTGCAGGTAAATTCACACGTCGGCGGCGAGTAAGGGTCAGTTTGGTTCCTTTGACAGGCCAGGCTATTGCCGAGTTAGCCTCGCTGGGCAAGGCCATCTGTTTGGTAGCGTTAGTAAATGCTTGCTTTGACAGGCTGGCTCGGCCCCGCGGGCAAGCAAAATCTTGACGAGCGCGGAGAGCAAAATTGGCTCTCCGGCGTCAGCAAGGCGAGCGCGCGAGCCCGCGAAAAGCGAGCGCGCGAGGGAAAAAAATTGGCGCGAGCGCTGGAGTCACCGCCCCTATTTACTCGGTGCAGGTAACTTTTTCCGAGAGCTCTCTCTTTTCCTCCGCCTGTTCTCTCTCTTTCTTCCTCTGTCTCTAGTTTTCTCTCCCAATACAGATCCGGTGCCCTTCCGATTTGTGCCTGGTGACTGATCTCGAGAAGCTGTGTTGCAGGCTTGTGCTTGAGCTGCCCCCACGGGCGGTAATTCTGATTCAATCCCCCTTGTATTTTCTTGTACAATTGAAGGAAAGATTCGTTTTTTTACATCCGATTTGTGATGGGGACAATTTATATTTATTTGCTTCCAAGTAACTTCGATTTAGTAGTTGAGAATCATGTTAATTAGAGATCGATAGTGCACTACCTTTTCCTCATGTACTTTACTCTTGACTGTTTAATTATTGTTCATCTAGATGGACAGCACAACTGAATTCAATCGAAAATTGGCTTTTATGGCTGCATGCATGGTGGCATATTGGGCAGTTATCACCTATCTGCGTAATAGAAGTAGTCCTATGAGCTATTCTATTTTGGAGAAGAATAGGGACAGAATGAAATACCTTCAGAAATTGTACTATGGTCAGGATTCAGATTGTATTCACCTTCTTAGGATGAGCAAACCTGTCTTCTTCAAACTATGCACCAAGTTTCGTTATATGGATGCACTCCGGGATACATGGCACTGCACTGTTGAGGAGCAAGTTGCTATGTTTCTTCAAACTGTAGGCCATAAAAAAAAGAACAGAGACATTAAGTTTCATTTCACAAGGTCTGGTGAAACTGTTAGTAGATATTTCAATGAAGTTTTATATGCTATTGGCCAACTTGGACCGGAGATGCTAAGGCATAGATCAACTGAAGTACCCTCAAAAATCAGAAATAACCAAAGATTCTACCCATATTTTAAGGTATGCTTAACCTTTTATGAAGAAAACATTCATACCTGATTTTGTGAAACAAAAACAAATTTATAAGTGTCTTGTTGATTTGTGCAATCTAGGACTGCATCGGTGCTATTGATGGAACCCATATACCTTGCAATGTTCCTGCGGCAATGGCAGACCGTTTCCGTGGCAGAAAGCCCTTCCCAACCCAAAATGTGTTAGTAGCTGTGGATTTTGATTTAATCTTTACTTATGTGAGTGCTGGATGGGAAGGATCGGCACATGATTCCACTGTCTTAAGACACTCCCTTGATCATCCAAATGGCCTCCGTGTTCCTGAAGGTCTGCCTGCACTCTTAGATGCATTTTCGTGATTCAACAAAATAACGTCCTGATTATATTTTTAAAACTGATGTTAGGTAAGTACTATCTTGCTGATGCTGGGTATGCAGCATTGCGGGGGTTTATGCCGCCGTACCGTCAAGTTCGTTACCTACGTGAATGGGTTGGTAATAGACCCCAGACTCCACAAGAACTTTTCAACTTGCGACACTCTTCTTTGCGCACAACAGTTGAGAGAGGAATTGGTACTCTAAAGAACCGATTTAAGGTTCTCATGAGTAGACCCTATTACTCTTTTGAGACACAAGTTAAGGTCGTCATAGCATGCTGCATACTTCACAATTGGATTTTGCATAATGGGGGGCCTGATCAGTTTGTATACTCTGAGGAGATATGGAGGCAGCAATATCCCCGCTCAAACCGATTCCGTCAAGACACTCGAACAGAGCAAAGGCAAATGATTCAACTTAGGGATAGCATTGCAAATAACATGTTTGAGAATAGAAATTTGGTTGTTAGAGATGATGCTTAAGACCAATGTATCTCTATTATATCAGCACTCGTTATTATTATGGTGGTACCATGAGACCAATGTATCCCTTTTAATCATTGGAACTTGTGTTGTATCAGCTTTCAGACTAATATATGCTTTTTATTAACTGAAATTCAGCTTGTATGTGCTTAGAGAAATTTTATTTAACAATATTTTTGTGAAATGTGCATGCGAATATTGAATGGGCAGGTGCAGCAGATGGCTGCGAACAATGTCATATGGCAGCCTCAGGTAGCGGTTCTCCTTCTCTACTACAAAGAGAAAATCCAAGTCTCAGGGAAGAGCCTAGTTCTAAAGGAGGTGCACCATGAAGAGTGTGCTAGAAGGATTAATGAAAAGTATGGTACAAACTTCACAGCGAAACAAGTCTACTACAAGTACCACAAGCTGAAGGCAGAATGGAAGCATATTTTGGAGGCAAAGTCTGCTAGCGGTGCTAGTTTTGATGATGAACAAAAGAAAATAATCTATGATGAAACAGAGGTGGTCAAGATGGTCCAGCGCCAGCTGGACTGACCATCCTCTTGTCTCCTCTAAACAGGTTCACACCGTAGTCAGCACTCAGCAGTCACCCGCGACCGCGAGTCTCCGTGCTCCGACCAGCCGTCGCCTTCCCTTCCACAAGGCACGAGCGCCGCCTTGGCCTGACTTTTCTGCGGCGCGTCCTAGTCCAGTGGTCCAGGCACACGACAACGTCAGCGCGCGGAGAAACGGCAAGCACCAAGCCGGCCTCCGCGGAGCCACGATCATGGGCCCCGCCGCGTGGCCCAGCGCTGCGGCGCCCGCCCGGGCATTTGTTCGAGCACCTAACGGGCGGCACGGTTAGGGCGAAGGGCACTTGCTGCTGGCCGGTGCGGCATTCCGTCGAGTCGAACACTGAAGGCATGGCCACGTTGGCATCTTCGCAGGGAGAACCCGCATGAGCCGCTCGGCGCCCGAAGAGCACGGAAGACGTTTTTACCGGCCGGTCGAGTGTGGCGGTAAACAAAGACCAGGCTAATGTGATGCCGGCGCGCCCTCAGCTCTTCAGCGGGCTAGTACTAGTATCAACTTGTCTCTAGACTCGATGTCGCTGCCACTGCCGTCCAAAAATTACCAAACAATTTCATTTCCTGTACTAGTGTTATTACAGCACTTGAATCAAGTTGGCACCTGAAATTTTGTGTCAATGCATAGTATCACATAAAAAGAAGGCAATGTTTCCAAGCATCAAAAGATCACATTTTCAGGCAAGTGAGGAAAATATGTACTTCACTCAATCAATTCCAGCTGGCTGATCAAAGATCCGAAGGTCCACCTGCCGCGTTCTTCGTCCAGGGATATGCAATGGTTATCTTGCAGGGTACCAGCACAAGGAACATGGTAAACCAAAATCGCACCCTTCAAGCATACCAGAGGCACTACTTTTAACACCAGTAAGTCATCAGGCCTTCCGAGCATCACGCTTGTCTCCTGGCACTTTTTCTTGAATTCACTTCTCAGCCTTAAACTATCGTCAGCGCAGAAGTTAGCTAATTACTAAAACACACACAAAGCTCAAAATCAAGCCACAGAGTCCTTTAAGTTCAAAAAAAAAAGCCACAGAGTCCTTTTCTTGTGTTGCAGTGACGGGAAAGCCAACACAGCAACAAATCAATATCACAACCGCAGTACACCAACTTGCCAGGGGCGGGAAACATCACAGCACAAACAAAGCATCAGTGCAATTCACCATCAAGAAATCGGCACAGAACATAGTCGGCTACCAAGAGATGCATAAAGCAAACAATATGTAACCCATCTGAAATTATTGATTCTTATGCCACTTAATCTTCCATTATGATTTATGACACTAAAATGATGAATAATCGAGATAACTCCATGACTATCAGAGCAAGAAAAGGGACGAGTTCATAATTCTACAAGGAATGACAAAAGCCATGACACACTGTCAGCTTACATGTCAGAATATAGCTATGAAAATTCAGAACAGTTTGTATGGAATCTTGTATAGAAAATACTTTTCAGGCACATGCGGCATAATAACCATTGAAAAAAAAATTCCAGGACATGCATGTAGCTTCCAGCCTGCATCTGAATTTAAGATCCACCGAAAAAGTATCCATAGATGACCAGCATATACCGTCACAAGTAATTAAGAGGGTTTGAAGTCGAAAATTCATATACTGTACTGAAATGCAGGCATTACTTGCTGATAATGCAGACTGACCGATTTCAAATCAATAATGACTCTGTAAGAATGGAACCTTCAAAGTTGCTGTCCGGCCACTGGAGTGTCTGTTGAAACAGGATCAGGACCTGCCTGAGAGGTGCTCTCAGTTGTCTTCCTTGGATTCCTTGGACATAGATATTTTGCAATGCCACTTGACAAGAAAATTACAATCACAAGGTATATTACAACACCACCAACGAGAAGATACACATAGACTGAAGTCCTAAATTTCCGGCAGCTTCCAGCAGCAAAAGCTGTCATGAGAGCCAGTAGGTCTACTATCATGATCCCGTGCAATATGTCAAGTGGCAAATCCTTCTTCCTCACAGAATCATTCAGCAGAAACATAATTACGACAATAGATGCCATGAAGGTTATAGAGTTGAAGAAGAAGAATATTTCATAGCGCCGAGGATTAATGTCAAGAAGGATTGGATTGCCTGCCAAATGGCCTTTATTATCAGACCAGAAGCTACCAGGTGGATTTAAGATTGAATTTCCTTCCACATGGCCTTCATTGTCATCAGACCAAAAGCCCCCAGGTGGGTTCAGACCAGCTTGGTACGTGATGGAGGCTGCTAAAATTGCAAGCAGTATCAGATACTTGTGCCTCTTTCGAACCTTTTCCTCCTGATGACCTGAACTGTTCCTCTTTCGAAACTTTTTCTCCTGATGACCTGAACTATCTTGCTGCCCAGAAGTAGTTTCTTGTGTGGCCTCTTTTTCACCGAGAAACCGGTCAAGCCAATGATCTATGAATTTGCCAGTTTTTTTTCCTAGCTTACGATATGTCGAGGAGAGCAGGAATTGAATCACAAGGGAGAGCAGAACCACAACAGCAATGATAATTAGATAAACTGTTTCTTTCATTTTCCTGCAGCTTCCTGCAGAGTAGGCGACTAAGAGGCCAACCAGGCCCACCACCAAACACACTCGAAGTGCGTAGAACTTGATACCATGCTCAAAAGATTTCTTGTTCACAAGTAGTATTGTGACAGCTACAGATGACACGAAGGATATGGAATTTGAATAGTAGAACACATCATAGCGCTTCAAATTGTTATGCTGAAGAATTGGATCTCCCGGTCTACCACTGACATCCTTGTCATCAGACCATACACCTCCTGGAGGGTTCATACCAGCTTGGTACGTGACTGTAGCAGCAAGAACAGCAAGCATCAATAGTAGATTACGCCTCCGCTCCAAGTCCTTATTAGGATCATCTCCCTGGTTAGGCCCAAACAAACAGTCTAGCTTTTCTTCCACAAGCTTCTTCCACCCTTCTGGGATCACATGTATTGCTATCAGAACATGAGCAGTAACATAAGCAAATACAAGGCACAACAGCAGAAAGATGCAAATGGAATTCATAGTCTTCCTACTGCTCCCCATAACATAAGACCCTGTTAGAGCCAGAAGGTCCACTATCATTGCTGTCTGCAGTGCATGCCGTTTTATAGCCTTGTTACTCATCCTCCGGTTCAGGAGCATAATGATCATGACAAGGGATGCAACAAAGGCGATAGCATTTAAGTAGAAGAATGCAATATAGCGTCGATGGTGAGTGTCCTCAAGGATGGGATCACCAGGTAAATGATAGAGCCGATGATGAGTGTCCTTAGGAATGGAATCACCAGCTGAGTTGTTGTTCTCTCTTTTTGACCAGAAAGCACCTGGTGGATTCAAGCCTGATTGGTATGTTAGAGATACCGCAAGAATGGCGAGAAGAAGAAGATATGTGCGGGACTTCTTCAGATGTCTGTCAGTTGGATTGCCACCAGCGTTTCCATTGCTGCTATATTGTCTGGGAGCTTCTTCATAGTTTTGAATGTTGCCGTTCTGAACAGGTATACTAGTGTCATCATTAGTTTTGGCAATCTGTATCTCATTGGTTTCCAAAAGCTCCTCGGAAGAATCTTTCTCATCCTTGAGATTGCTGGAGCCACCATTGTGGCTACTGGCTAACACTATTACTTCAGACAAGTCATCCGATGTCATGATTCTAGGCTTGGGATGACCAGTTGATAAAGAGTTCCCTATCCTAATTCCATCTTTCAGGTTACCTGCAGACTGATGCTCAACATTATGCACACCAACAATATTATTTGGAGTTTCATCCACAAAAAAAGATTGTTCCTTTGTATCCTCAACTCCCAGGTTTTCTGTAGGTAGATGATCAGAGTTAGACATAACATCAATAGTAGGGTGGCTTTCTGAAATTACATAAATGGATTACCTGTTTTGGAAATAGGATCTTTTGTAGCTGACATGTAGGCTGTAGATTGACCTTCCAGGTCATGCACGACATGGTTGCTATTTTCTGATTGCTTGTCATTCACCAATGCATGTACTGAAGTGGACACAATCTCCTCAGCATTTGCAGTATCTTGTTTGCCTGCAGCCTGATGCTTCTCAAGGGGCTCACACTCTCTTGTATTTGGAACCTGCTGACCATTTGCATGATGATGATATGGTTCAGGAGCACTTTCTAAAAGTTCTGTTTTTTGGTGACTAGCAATAGAGGAATCTCCCTCTCTTGTCCTTGATCTGCTTCTACCAGGTTCAAATGAAACGATCCGGCCAATAGTATCTATGCACTTTATAACATCTGGTTTGATCTCTTTAAGCCAGATTGCTACAGTTTTGTGAAGAAAGGTCCCAGCTAAAAGCGCAAAAAAGATCCAAACTACAAATATAATTCCAAGAACAGAGACAGATGTTTTCATACTCCTACAACTTCCTGCAGCATATGCTCCAATTAGGCCCAAAAGGTCGACAACAACACAAACAAGCATTGCTTTTGATCTTATACCATGCTCGCTCAATTTTGGGCTCAGAAGCAGTATGATTGTGACCAAAGATGTGACAAAGGAAGTTGAGTTGCAAATAACAAAAGTGTTATAGCGAGCAAGGTTCTTACTCCGAAGCATAGAAGTAGCTGGATCTTTCCTTTGGTCATTTTCAGCCCAGAAGCCACCAGGTGGACTCAACCCTGCTTGGTAAGCCACAGTTGCAGCAAAAGTCACAAGCATCAAAATGAATTTGTGAGCCTCCTCCACATCTTTCTCTTGGTCGTTGCTCCTTTGTCTCCCATGAGCGTTGCACTTGGATTGAATCCAAGATATCACAGATTTTGCCTTTTGTTTCAGCCAATGTGGAACAAATCTTTTCAAATGAACAAATTTTGGAACAAGCCTCATGAACACTAGAATATGGATCACAATATATAAAAAAACAACAAAGACTAAAACCCAGATATAAATGGATGACTTTACTGCCCTGCAGCTTCCAGCGGCATAGGCCCCCATCAGGCTGAACAAGTCCAGAATCATGGTAAATTGCATTGAACGGAGCCACAACTCCTTCCTGGTCACATGCTTACTAAGAAGCAAGATGATTAAAACAAGGGATGCAGCAAAGGCTGTGGCGTTGAAGTAAAAGAAAAACTCATGCCGTGGGAAAAATTTGGCACGAAGGACAGGATCGCCAGCATCATGTGCATCATGCCCATTCGTGTTGTTTGTCCAGAATCCCCCTGGAGGGATCAATCCAGCATTGTATGTCACACTAACAGCCAAGATTCCAAGTAGCATGAGATACTTCCGCAGTCTCCACA
>LAPY01001651.1:87339-100908 GCA_000970635.1 Eragrostis tef
TTATATGAGCACGACGTACCCTGAGTACAGTGCCAGTATGTGACCTTTCATGTCACCAGCCCCTGGGTGTGATTTCGTGGTGGAATTGTGAGACTACTCGGAGGAGATGGAATAAGCGTTACGTATCCTCTAGCTAAGGGTGCGTAGCCCGTGGAAAAGATGTACACCTCTGCAGAGTGTAAAATTCATCCGAATGGACGTTGTCACGGCATATGACACATTATTGTTATGCACACGTATGGATTAGCCACCTCTCTTATCCTTGATGTGTGAGTGGGTTGTAGCTGGCCCGTGTTTTGGAAGTGATGGCAAGTGTGCCGGGTCGGTATGATCCTTGAGGTCAGAAGGCCCAACTAAAACTTGGAAACTGGCAGGAATGCCCCATACTCCCCCAGGGCCAACCAACTAAAATATTGACAATCAATCCTCCTGTTTTATCTATGAATCCTTCACTTGCTTTAGTGAACCTTGCATAAAGTTTGCTTACTGCAAATGAACCATGCAGCCTTCTCCTTGCTAAGACCAAGTATGCATGTATACATCCCTTGTGTAGTGTAGGGCTTGCTGAGTACCTTATGTACTCACGCGTTTGCGACTGTTGGTTTAGTAGGAGAAGACTTCATACAGGACGACGACGATTTGGTTTTTGGTTCTACTTCTCAAGTCTCCTTGTGGCGTTCGCCCATGGTTTCCACTGTCTGCTTCACCTTTAATCAAATGGATGGACTTGGGTAATTACAAATCCTTGTCGTGCCATTGCTAAGGGTCATATATCTCAGGTATTATACTTATTTACCTATTCGAAGTATGCTTTTGATTATCATATCTGTGTTCTTGTATGTATCAGCTACTGATCCAGGGACTGATACAGGATGCACAACATATTCTAGAAATGGGGTATGACAGGAGAGAGATAGAGATTTATTGGGAAGTGAAAATGACAAGTACTATGAGAAGTTGACGAATGCTAGAATGACATGTATTATTGGCAACATTCTTGCAGACTATTTTTACTGGATAACTACAATATTATAATTTTCACAAAATAAGCAAAGTGTTGCTGTCTTTCAATTATTTATCTATCGATGTAGGGGATATAACATATTAAAGTGTATGCATGAACAACAATTAGAAACAATTATATAACAACAATGTGTAACAAAAATGTGTTTTAATTTTAGGTAGCAGTGAATCAAACTGTATTATTCAAATCTAGCTTCAGATCGTGCAGGGTACAAGAATATTTTTCTATTCTTCTAAATTCCAATACCTAAAACGGTACATGAGTGCTAAAAAAGGCACCACATGAAAAATAAAGAGGGCTGGATCAACATAACTTAGAAAAATAACAAATACAAACATAATTTGTTTGCTATAAAGGGAAATAGACTATTTTGTTTGTGATATTTAGTCGCTAATCAGAATCAATTTCATATTTTCTTCAACTCAACCTAATTAGTGGATAAAAATACATATAGTAGGTAATTCAAAGGAAAGATATTTTAAGATGGCTCTAGCCCATGCATTCGCAAGGGCAAGTTGGCTAGTTATAATGATTTGAGAACTATACTATCTTACTTTGAGGTCTGATATAGTTTAGTAAGAAACATATGTGTATGTTCAGTTCATATTATTGTAAACTATAATGTTAACTCCAAGTAGATAAATTGTAACTATCATCTTGCTGGTAAGAGTCAGATGCAAGCCTCTGTGGTCCCTGTTGCTAAATTCGTCTACTACTAACTAATTCACTGTGATGTCGCGCTGGCCTTGGCATCTGTGTGCGCAGCTCGCATCGGCCCCCGGCGTGAGCGAAGGGCGGGGACAACCCATATAAAAAAAATGTATCCACTGAAGGCCGAGTAGCTGACATACCAGGTTTGACCGTCGATTACCTTTTTAATTTCAGGACTGTCTCTAGTTTTCTTCGGTTCCTCTATTCTTTGTAGTTCTTGGCTTCTTGCTCCTCGGCATGGAAGCAGCACGGCTGGTTGTGCTAAGGAAAGGATGGAGGCACCTCCGCCCTTTTCTGAAATTGATTGTTTCTTCTTCGTAAAACTCCAGATAAAAAGTACTTTTCTGCTCGAAGAATCATATCCTGATCATGAGTGGATTCCTCCAGTTTCGCCACGTATGCGTACGCCACCGCCGATCCTAACTGCACATGCAAATAGACATTCATGCTGGCATACACATCTGCTGATCCAAATTGTTGTGGTCGCATGCATGTGTATTGGACATGTTTGCTGCGTGGTTCAATGCAAATACAATGGGGCAAACTGAGCTAGAATTAATGGATACATACCTAAGCACGCATCTTAGAAGCCGCGCTCGTCTCCTATGCATCAGCATCACGATTATTTTCCTTTCGATTGGTCTCCTACCGGCTCTGATAGCTATAATTCCTTCATTGCCAGCATTCTGGCTGTATGTGGAGCAACCTTGGACCCCGTTGGTCTGCGGCTCAGCGCGTCAAAAAGTTCAGGTGCTCCTCATCAGGCAATTTAACATTGGAAGCAACATACCGTATCAGAGTTCTTCGGAAAGGCTGCCGGGTTGATCAGCTAGTGTCTCTACCCAATTGTTTGTTTTCTCTTGGATGTGCGATACCGCAGCAGAAACCCTAGGTGCTTGGGTTTGCCTCAAGTTTGTTTAGAATACCTCTTTTTTCTTTTTCCATAATGACAGATTTCCTTTTTCCGTTTAGAATATTTGTCTAAGGCCTACCCTGGCCAAACAGGGTGTTGTAGATTATATTCTTCTTCTTAATGAAATGACACGCAGCTCTCCTGCGTTCGAGAAAGACAGATTTGACACTCTAGCTTATTCTTTACATAATAGCGTTGGTGGTAATTTACATCAATTTATATCCAATGGTTCTTGTTTATAAGAAAAAAAATGAGATCCAACCTTGGAGGTGCTAGGCGGTTTTTCATTAAGAAGAAGAAAGCGACCAAAAAAATAATAAACACCTAAATTCGACAGTATTGGGACTTGACATTGGGTGGCTAGTGGTGCACTACCAAGTACAAACAACCTCCATCACCCAGCCAACTGAGACATCTGGTACTTGTTTATCAAACATTCAATGGATGTATGTTTTGCTCTTTTTTTGAGAATTTAAAGGATTTTTCTTTGAAACGTGAGGGCTCAAAAAACTCTCCAATTAGTAAATACTATATGATAGCTGCACTGTGTCTGTGTGCATCCATTGGCATGGCGTAACTAATTGGACAATTGATTAGTCATGCTTATTCAATCATCTGCCAGAAATGTCTGAACTGCCTAGATGGACAAATTTGCAAGACCAGAGACTTTCACCAACACGATGTTCTTTATTTAAGAAAAGACTTGACCTTGCTGAGCTTGCATTGGCTTATGCCAGTTATAACTGCCACCTATTAGCTGTATGATACCAACTAAACCATATACCAGGACGATTATTGCTATTGACTTTGCAAGATGAAACAAATCATTCACGTCAATTATTAAGATGAAACAATCTATTAATCATAATTTAGTAATAGATTCCAAGAACTCTTGCAGCAGTACTGATTTAACGTTGTATCTGACATCACCGCATGTTCACATTGTGATGCAGGATCATGCCACAAAGATGTCGGATGATTGACCTTAAAGTGCTGACTAGTCTTCGAGGCAAAAACTTCTAGTTCAACAGGCTGGTTGTTGTTTGATGTAGGTCTCCTTTGTTTCATCTTTTGATTCTGAATTCTAAAATCAGATGATGGGACAATGGGTTAGATTTTGAGTTTGGATTGTATAATCAGAATCAAAATCTGAAGCAGAACCCACAATCTACTAAGGACCAGCATTTGCTTGATTGTGGTACAAATATTTACTCATTTGCCCCTCTGACCTCGTTGTAAGTGACTGAAAGCTGGATTGTAGAATCTAAACAATCAAACACCCTCCAAATTTTGTCTCTCAGATACAATCTCAGATTGCACAATTCACAATCCAAAAACTGGTTTGTAAAAATCACAATCACAAACAAAAGGACCGTAATGCCCCCAACAGGAGTTTTGTGGAATGCTGGACTGCTAATGTTATGTGCAACAACTCCTAGTCCTACCAGCGCCGGAAGAGATTTATCATAAATTCCCACCGCGCTAACAGCTAATCTATTTATTAATAAAAGAAGATGAAACTTTCACCATGGTGTCTAGAAAGAAAGATAAATAGAATATAAATTCTAAAAAAAAGGATTATGAGTATGGAAAAAGAGCGAGATATATGTGGCCGCGGTGGCTTCAGAATAGTAAGCCCGTGCTGACTGGGAAGCTTCGACGATCTGGGGATCGCGGAGGCCGACAATGTTGTTCACTCAGCAGTAGAATCGCGTACGCATGTGGGCATGTGGCTATGGCGGGGGGGCGGGCGGGGGGAGATATATGTGGCCGCGGTGGCTTCAGAATAGTAAGCCCGTGCTGACTGGGAAGCTTCGACGATCTGGGGATCGCGGAGGCCGACAATGTTGTTCACTCAGCAGTAGAATCGCGTACGCATGTGGGCATGTGGCTATGGCGGCTGCGCGGACTGGGCATCATTGCAGAACTTGCCAAGACCACCTATTGCCAAATGAAGCCAGCGTTTACGCATCAAATATATATTTCGAGCTTAGTGCAGAAGGTGGATTCTCCATTAGACTTTTCTCTGTAAAATTTCAGAGTGAGTGAAATGCATTCGAGGTACGTAAACTATTTAAGGATGGTCATCTAGATACATAAGCTACTAAGTGGCCATCTAGGTTCATAAACTAATTATGTTGTAGCTGTTCAGGTTTAAATTTCTTCGAAAGGCGAAGCGACGATATGTTAGGAAAATCATGGCAATCAACCGCATGATTGTCAACTCCGCTCGACAGCAGGATCGAACGAGGATCTCACACCTCCTTTCCCAGGTTGTCGCCTCTTCATCACCGTGCCACCTCAGCGGCTTGCTCCAAGGTTGCCGCACTCCTTGTAGATGGCGTAGAGCAGGAGGACGATGAATGGGGATGAGGGGAGGGTCAAGCGGCCCCCAGCGGCTGGATCTGGTCAATGCAGCCGGTGGCGGGGACGGACGGAGGTCTTTGTCGGAGACGGATACGGCTGGATCGACGGAGGTGGGGAGAGGAGACCGGCCTGAACCAGTGGTGGAGCTAGGATTTGGTGTCTGGGTATTCCCAAGCCAAAGAATAGTTCAATCAAAAGATTTGTAGTAACTGATAAGAAAGAATAATTGAGTATTTTTGGCGAAAGCTGGGTATTCCTCGAAATACCCAGGACTTATGGCAGCTCCGCCCATGGCCTAAACCATAGGGAGTGAGAGGACGAGTGGCAGAGGGAGGCTCGTACGAGAGAGGGAGGACGAGACGTTTTTTTTTCTTTTTTCTTTTCCAGAATGATCGCTGGTCTTATTCCAGAATGATGCTGGTGCGCCGGGCCGGAGTTAGTAAGCAGAAGGTCGTGGATCGATTTTCAGGCAAAGCAATTCAAAGGTATAGAAAGCATGTGTTTCTAGTAACCTGGCGTTCATGAAAACGTGGTCCAAACTTTATGAAACGTTCACATAAATTAATTTTCTGTGATTCCTAGCTACGACAGCCTAGAGTCCGGGATGTTCCAGTGACATTCTCCCAGAACCGGCCGGTTCACATAAACTAGTCACACAAGTGAACCCCAGCCCCTATCTTTTTACATCAAGGCACCTAACCTTTTTTGTAATTATAGATAGGTCCTTAGACTCTGTCTATGATTACAAATAACCCCTAGAAACATGGCATGTGGGTCCCACTTGACATGTTGTGTGACCAATACACATGTGGGCCACGTGTGCATGACTAAAAAAATATTTACCAAAAACTCCTATTTTATCAATTACATTTTGCTTTTATTTTGTATTATGACAATTTTATCACTTGACATCTTGGTTTATGACAATTTTGTGGCCAAATTTAATGACAAATCTTGATTTTTGTCATAAAACACCCTGTTTCTTCAAAAATGTCATAAACCCAACAAACTTTATGACTAAAATGTCATAGAAATTCACATTTATTGTAGCGTCAGTCTATTCTTTTTTAGTCAATAAGATATGGAACTTTGAGGGGAGAAACTCTATTGTGCAATGTAATTTTCTATATTGGCAATGTCATTGCATTGTACTTATATGTAGTTATTTGGCAATGTTCATTTAAGTACTCACATGTAACCACCCGTGGGTTCTGTAACATGGGAATTCAGTGATTGGCTGATTTCTGTTGCTAGTGACAGTGACGATCATATCGAATAAGCCCTAGTTGTTGCTATCTATTGAAAGCATCTCGGGTTGTGAGTTATCAAGCTTGTTTCAAATTCAAATGGACAGGTAGTCTGTATCTTCTTTTTATATTGACAACTCGTCAGATAATTTTTTTGATTATTCAATTGAGAGGTGATTCTGCAGGACTGCAGCCTTTTGAGCATAATAAAACACAAAAGGATGCCGTTCCTCCTGGCTTATATTACTCTTATTTTTAGAGCTAGTTGCGACGGAGCATTCGAAAGACCACAAATCAGTTTAAGGGTACCATATACTTTATTCTTCCATTTGTTGCATCTTATACATACTAGCACATAGCTAAATGTATGATGAAATATAGTTCCATTTCTCCAACTAGTGATACAGGATACAGAGCTGATCGCGGCATTGAACCATTTCCCTAAAACATGCGTACATTTCAAACATAAACCCAAATGGATACCTCAAATATATTGGATAGTTCAAACAAACACATTATATCGATTTGAATGCAAAAATAGTTAATACATCGGAAGCATTTAATCTTTGAATGCATAAGGTGGCTTTGGTGCAACTGAAGAACAGTGGAACCCAGAATGCCTGTTTTTCTTCCGCAACTACGAGTCAGGCCTCATGCATTGAAATTTGTATTATTTTTGTACTTGAAGCGTGTACTTTACTATGTAAATTCAGTCGTTCGGCTATGGGAGTTCTATCCATTCTCCTCCACGTGAAGTGGTCGAAAGCTCAAACTTCAATGATTCAAAGCCACGATCGACCAAGAACTTTTATGAATTTTGTTTATCAAGTGGATGCATGGTTCTTCGTTCGTAATGCGTCGATCTGAATCTAGCTAATTCGCACGTTTCGTTGGCAGTACTTCGTTTTTCTTTTAAGAAATGTGAGTACCAACTTGTCTCTAATAAGTTCGAACCATGGAAGAGCTTGGAAGTGGTTCATCTCTATAAATAGAAACTTAGCAACTACTGGGATCGTAGGCTGCAACTTCCAAAAACAAATCTCATCCAATGTCAAATCCCACGGTCCAAATGGCAACGTCCCCATCTCCACTGCAAAACGGGATTTCACTCCCAAAGCAACCCACCAAAAAAGTTGACCCTGAAACAAAGATGGACGCCGGCAAAGCGACAGTGGCCGCCGACAAGGTGCTGTCGACGTCGGCTAACCTGGCGCAGCTGCTGCCGACGGGCTCGGTGCTGGCGTACCAATCCCTGTCCGCGTCCTTCACCAACCAGGGCGAGTGCTACCCCTCCAACTGGTGGCTCAGCCTTTCACTCGTAAGCTTGCTCACCGCCTCCTGCGTCTTCTTCGCCTTCACGGACAGCATCGTCTACAAGGGCAAGATCTACTACGGCGTGGCCACGCCAAGGGGCCTCAACATCTTCAACCTGTCCAAGAAGGAGGAGAGAGAGGTGTTCGAAGGCCTTAGACCTGAGCTCGAGAAGAGGGGACTGAAGAGGCTGGACTGGGTGCACGCCATCTTCACGGCGGTCGTCTTCCTCACCGTGGCGGGCAGCGACGTCGGGCTCCAGAAATGCTTCTTCCCCAATGCCGGCCCAAATACCAAGGAGCTGCTCAAGAATATGCCGCTGGGTATGGCTGTCTTGTCCAGCTTCGTGTTCATGATCTTCCCCACGACGAGAAGTGGCATCGGTTCCCACACCCAGGCAAGTGAGGACAGTGCTGTAGTATCTCCATCCAACAAGTCTGATGAAGAATCACAAACTTCCGCAACCTCTTCGAGCGATGACCACAGTAGATAGATTTGAGATTAATCTCATGGGTGTCACTAGCTCTCTTCTGATTAATTAATTGTATTGTGATTTTTGTTACTTTTGAGCTTTTAGACCATGTTTGAAGTGGTGTCACCAATTATAACTTGAGTGATTTTATAAAAATAGGACTGTATGTACCAAAAACTGGCACCGCACAAGTTATATTTTGGTAGCACCAAAATATCGCAAAAAGATTCAGTTTTACGCAGATGATCGAATTTGTATCATTAGGATCTGAGTTCTTAGAAATTTGAGGTGATAAATCAGGTTAGTTCATAACGTTTTGGAAAACTGTTTTTGATGGCTTTGTTTGTTGATTGCTATTTGTTTGTAGGTATGGGCAACATGATTTCTGCATGGATTAACGGAGCTAGGTAGCTTCCTTACCTTTTGTTTGGTATACTGTATTATTTTGAGAGCCTTGTAGAAAGTGATGCACTTTTCAACTTGTTATTCTACCAGCGTGTCCCTCACGTGTCACAAAGGCAATGGCACGTGATGGGTGGTACAAAGGAGGAAAGAAGAGAACAAAAATAGGGAGAGGATTGTAACAAGAAAGAAATTCATTTTACTACCCTCAAGTATTCATGTTGTTCACTTAACCCCCTAAACCCACATGGCTATAAACATTTGTATCGCATACTTTAATCTCACAAAATTTCAAACTCAAACATGATGTGTACCTAAAGATAGAAAAAAGAAAAATTTCGTGAGCGACTAAATTGAACCAATCTAAATAGTTATAGTAAAATGGACCAAAAATTAGTTTAGGGTGTTAAGTGAACTACATAAATACTTGAGGGTAGTAAAATAGACTTCTTCTTAATTAAAAAAAAGATTCATGAAATTTATAGCCATGTGGCAAGAAAGATCTGCTCTCTTGCTTCAAGATGTCAAATCTCACTACGGTAGCTAGATCAGTCTAAAACTAGTATTTAAACGGCTCATGGGAGCTTATTTGCCTAGATAAAGAAAAAATGATCACAATGTCTTTATTTGGTAAAAGAGGGAGTGCAAAACTGGACTTCTTTTGAAGTCCAATTTCGAAAACGGACATCTTTTGCAGACTTTGCAAGATGGGGCCTCTTTTTTCGAATTTTAAACGACCATTTGCCCCTCTTTCTCAATCGGTGAGTTGAAGCAACCTGATTTCTAAAATAAAAAAAATAGAAAAGAAAAGGGAATGGACGGCTTTGCCCAGTTGCCCCTGACTCCCTCTCTCTCATTCCCAAGCCCGACCTTTGTCTCTGGTCACCACTCAACGACGACATGCTAATCCAAGGTTGTCGCGGCGGCAGGTTGCTCCGGGCAAGCTGTGGCGAAGGGTGACTATGGGCGTCTGATGGCTATGGCGAGGCGCAAGGGGAGCCACAACGTTGGATTGGCCTTCTCTTTGATTTTCTCCTCCTTTTATTGAATTTCTCTAATTCAACCGTGGTAGTAGAATTTCCTACCTAGTACTTGTAAAGTGACAATTATTATTCGAGTATTGTCAAAATTATGTTCAAATTTAAATTAATACTACCTCCATTCCACAATGTAAGCATTCCTAGAATTCCAATGCAAAATTAGTCAAGTAGAGAAAATCACCTATACCCTTCATTTTAATTCAACTCACCAACTACTCATACACCCACTAACCCATCACATTTTGTCCTATCTTTAGAAATGCTTATGTCGAGGTAAAAAATTTGGATGCTAGAAATGCTTATATATTGGAATGGAGGGAGTATACAATATATACAAATTCTATTAGTTGTGTGGCAAATTCATTCAAATATTTTGTTGAAATTTGAATTTTCAACAAACTTATGTACCATGAATTTTCATTAAATTCTACTGCAGATTAATTCAAATATATTCGAGTTTCATTTTCATTGTATATGATAGGCTCATGTCAAAATTGAGGCAAACTTGCAAGTCAAGTAGGAAAACAGGAGCAATTTTGCAAATAGTACTATTCTCGACATAAAAAACCTCGTCTCGCCAAGCATGCATGCTCCTGATCTTTCCTTTCCGCGCAGCCTGACGTCGACCTACGATGTCAGGCTGCTGCAGGCCATCATCTTCTCCACCTACGAGTCTACGAGGTACCGGCCTCCTGACCTCGTCACCCTGTCGGGCCTGTCCATTGATATATTCAGTCGTTGCCCCGGACGCAGTCCTGGCTGAAATAATGCCTGCTTCCATGAGTTCGAACTTCGATCAATGTCACCCCCGGTCCTTTTATACATTCAGTCTGGCAGCGTGTTTGGTCTCGAATTACAGACCAAACAAGCAGGCAATTGCAAGATACGCGAGCACAACCTCATCGACGACAGACAGCCCAGAAACTAACTCGGCAAGTACGCAGGCGTCAGGAACGAACTCGACGATTGATCGATCAGTATGCCCAACGACAGACATACTAACAGTTTTTTGTGCATGCGCAGATGATAGTTTCGATGATGCAGATCAATCGCCAAGACGATGCATGGTGGCCAAGGAGGAGGAGGAGGTATACTCGCTGAAGCCGGCGGATTGTTGGCGGTTCCTTGTGCCGTCGATAGTGACAGGGCCAGCGTTGGAGCAGGGGCCTGTACACGGCGCAGCAGTGCCCCCAGGCCGGTGGGGCCTCATCCGACGGCTCCGTAGCTCGGACATGGCCTCGATCATCGACATCTTCTTCATGGCGGCCAGCTCCGACCTCGTGGACACCCACACCTCCCGTCATGTGACTCATGTCATGTTCCAAGCTTCCAGCTCTAGCCACTCCACAGAGGACCTCCTATATATAGGGTATCTTATGTTTAACATATGATAGATCGGTCCAATAGCCTATCAAATTTGACTGGCCCAGCCCAACCCACTGAGTCGATATTTTCAAACAAAAGAATCAACATTTTTTTGTTCTATTTCAACATTTTTCTAACGAAATCAATATTTAAAAAAAAAATATTGACCGGTAACAACAAAATGTTGACATAGTGCAGATAAAATGTTAATATAGTATGTTTAAAATGTTGACAAAAATTTTAAATTTTAAAAATACTATATTAGATCTCATTTTGAAGAATTAATTGTAACAAACACATAGGTTCAAACGGATTTGAAAACGGACTTACAGTTTAAGAGAAAAATGAACGTTTCTTTTTCTCCCTCCTCCCACCCGCACCAACCAGAAGCCGACACGTGGCAGCGTCTCAGCCTTTCCCTTCTCCACCCGCACGAATCTAAGCCGTTGCACGAATCTCAAACACCGTTCTATCAAACCTTAACTATAGCCGTCTTACACATAAGATTAGCCACTCCACAGCGACGAAGAGAACCCTCCTCATCCAGTGGCGGAGCCAAGCCCACAATTGGGGGTGGGCCGAAGTGCTATTAGGCCAGCGAAGGTTGGCTAGGAAAGGGAAAAATCCAAAATTCAAAAGGAAAATATTTTGCTACAGTGTTAAAATGCAGAGTTGGTCTAAAACTGGGGTCGGCCACCCTCTCCCTGGCTGGCTCCGCCCCTGTCATCTAAGGTACTCCCTCTGTTTTGAAAATGTTGACGTTCGAACAGCACCTTGCAGCAGTGGCGGAGCCAGCTTTCAAACTCAGGGTGGTCCGGGCAAAAAAATTTTTTTGCCACATCATATATTTGAAGTGTTAACTTGCAATTGCAATTAAGTTTAAGAGGTTGTTAATGCTCTCGTGCCACATTTGGATGGTGATCAATTTTTTTGGGATAGTGATCAAATTTTTCGTTGGACCCAAACCCCTTGCTTTCTTCAGCTTCTTGCCTTTGCTTTTGTTACCATGTCGTATCATAAGAAAATGGGAGGCAAGGAAATAAAGACGGGTCATCTTAGATGAATCCAGAGCAAGTAGCTAGCTGGTAGTTATTCCAACGATTGGTATGATGGCGGTGGTCGAGCAAGGCATGGATTAGATGCCGGTAAGTGCAATCAGGAAAAAACGCGTTGCGCGAGTACTGAAAGACTAGTAGAAAGCAGCGTATCCAAATCTGAAGGTGCTATATAGTACTGCTTGTATGCTGTAATGGCGATGATCCAAGTCGAGCTCAGGCAGGGCGCCGCCGGCACGCAGCCCCCGCGTCCAGGCCGGACTTACAGTTTAAGAGAAAAATGAACGTTTCTTTTTCTCCCTCCTCCCACCCGCACCAACCAGAAGCCGACACGTGGCAGCGTCTCAGCCTTTCCCTTCTCCACCCGCACGAATCTAAGCCGTTGCACGAATCTCAAACACCGTTCTATCAAACCTTAACTATAGCCGTCTTACACATAAGATTAGCCACTCCACAGCGACGAAGAGAACCCTCCTCATCCAGTGGCGGAGCCAAGCCCACAATTGGGGGTGGGCCGAAGTGCTATTAGGCCAGCGAAGGTTGGCTAGGAAAGGGAAAAATCCAAAATTCAAAAGGAAAATATTTTGCTACAGTGTTAAAATGCAGAGTTGGTCTAAAACTGGGGTCGGCCACCCTCTCCCTGGCTGGCTCCGCCCCTGTCATCTAAGGTACTCCCTCTGTTTTGAAAATGTTGACGTTCGAACAGCACCTTGCAGCAGTGGCGGAGCCAGCTTTCAAACTCAGGGTGGTCCGGGCAAAAAAATTTTTTTGCCACATCATATATTTGAAGTGTTAACTTGCAATTGCAATTAAGTTTAAGAGGTTGTTAATGCTCTCGTGCCACATTTGGATGGTGATCAATTTTTTTGGGATAGTGATCAAATTTTTCGTTGGACCCAAACCCCTTGCTTTCTTCAGCTTCTTGCCTTTGCTTTTGTTACCATGTCGTATCATAAGAAAATGGGAGGCAAGGAAATAAAGACGGGTCATCTTAGATGAATCCAGAGCAAGTAGCTAGCTGGTAGTTATTCCAACGATTGGTATGATGGCGGTGGTCGAGCAAGGCATGGATTAGATGCCGGTAAGTGCAATCAGGAAAAAACGCGTTGCGCGAGTACTGAAAGACTAGTAGAAAGCAGCGTATCCAAATCTGAAGGTGCTATATAGTACTGCTTGTATGCTGTAATGGCGATGATCCAAGTCGAGCTCAGGCAGGGCGCCGCCGGCACGCAGCCCCCGCGTCCAGGCCCCAAGGCCGCAATGCGTCGCCCGAGCACGCAGCCCTCGCCGACGCTGATCGCCGCCTCCCCGCACGGACGTAACTCTCTCTCTCTCTCTGGAATCCGTCGCGCTCGAAAGACAGCGACTGGGGGTCGCTTGGGGCGGCCGAAACTGGGGGTGGGCCGCGGCCCACCTGGCCCACCCCGTAGCTCCGCCACTGCCTTGCAGTTTATTTTTAGTTCATGTTGGCTATTTGAAACGTCAACATTTCCTGAACGGAGGGAGTAAGGTTTATTGAGGAACGGGTTTCGAGGGTGAACATGCAGACGGGAAAGTACGAGCCAAACCCAGGGCAGGGAGCAATGTCGACGTGCTGGCCGGGGCAGCTCTTCGACGAGAGGAGGACGCGGCTTTCGTGCCGGAACGTCGCAGCCTAATCCA
>LAPY01001652.1:34700-53004 GCA_000970635.1 Eragrostis tef
CAACGTCCGCACGCGCGAAGAAGTCGATGAACCCGGAGGCACGAGTTGCGTCCTCTTCTTCCTCATCGACCACAGCTTCCTCTTCTTCCTCATCATCCACAGCTTCCTGCTCCTCCTCCGGGATCGCGGCAGCTGGAATTCCGGAGCCTGTCTTCCGGAACATGCGGCAGAGCAGCCAGCCCTGGTCGCGGCGCCACGGCACGAGGCCAGCGCCGGCGAGGCGGTACTCGTGCATGACCCAGTCCGTCCTGGTCCCGGTCGGCGGCCTCCCGCGGTAGAACACTAGCGACCGCCTCATCCCCACCAGCACCGCCTCCCCGGCGCCGGCGAACACCGGCTTCTCCTTCCCCGTGCTCTTCCAGTAGCCGGCGCAGGTGGCCCGGTTCACGCGGCGGCCCGTGAGGTATTTGGCCTCCTTGCGCGTGAACAAGTAGCGCTCTGGCTCGGCCCAACCTGTCGCCACAAGCTTAGCTCAGCGATTGGAAATCCCAGTGGCCAACGAAACGAGAGAGAAGAAGAGAACTCAACCTGGGGGCAGGAGGTCGGAGGGCTCGTGCGCGATGATGCGGACGTCGGGGATGTCGACGCCGGCGGGGAGCGGGGCGCCGAGCGCGCGGCGGCGGAGGTAGTGCACCACCAGCTCCTCATCGGTGGGGTGGAACCGGAACCCCGGCGGAAACTGCTGCTTGTTCGCGTCCATGGCCGGCCGAGAAAACCACCAAACGAATCTTTGCAGTCACTAGCTTGCTTGCCCGGCTACTACGTACAGTCACTAGCTACTGACTTGGTTGGGGTGGAGTGTGCGACAGTTCTAGCGGGGAAGTGAAGTGGCGTCAGGGAGACTCAATCGGACGGACGGACAGCAGGCAGATCGACGAGGACTTGGTTGGGGTGGAGTGGAGTGTGCGACAGTACGAGGGGGGCGTCAAGGAGACTCAACCGGACGGACAGGCTCTGCCGCATCACCGTTTTTTTTTTTGGAAGGATACATCACCGATTTTGGTAGCTTGTTGCACATTTCCTCGCTTCCCTTTTCCTCCTCCTGTCGACTATACTTCTGTCACCGCACGCAAGCCAACTTCCGGTCGATTCCATTTTGGGAATGTCAGGACGCACCTGCCTGCCCGCTGCCGTTTCTCTTGGATGTGGGGGGCCACGTGACGTCATCAAGTTTGCTTTATTTTAAAAATCTAGATTGCAAACCAAGTATCCATATCAAAAACCGATTTAACCATTACTTTGCGCCAAAAAAAAGAGTTGTGTTTTGCGGTTCTAACACAATAACTTCGTGACTAATGTTTAATGGTCATATTTTTTCAGAAAAACCGCGCCGCTCTTAGCGAACACGCAGGAGAGCTGTGCATATTTTTTCTTGAATACACTCTCAGAAATAGACTTTCATCTTAATAGAAATAAAATCAGTTGGGGGGGCTCCCTTGCTGCTCGGTCTAATTTGTCACCATTTTGCTAGTTTTCCTGGGTGCTGCAAAATAAAAACATGGGTAGAAAGGCGATATAGTTTTTTGATTCTAACTCCATTTTGATCATCTAGGCCACACCACCTGAGCATGCCAAATACTTGTGTTTTCTATGCTGGAAATTGCATCCTTGAAAATTCAGCAGAGGGATCCATAGGAAACAGCTGTGAGCGGCGGAGCACACCAATCACCCTATTATCATTATCTGAAACTGAAGAGGTTTGTTAGATGCCTTGCTTCTCAGCTCCATAGCATGTCGCATCTAAGAGTCCTTTACATGTCACTCGACCAAGTCTATTTCTTAAATATGGACTGGGGCACTGTAGTATCATAGAAAAATATGAGTCCTTTCGCCAAGTAAATATGTTGTTTGAAATTATTATGAAAATGTGGACAACGAGAAGGAGATGTCGAATAGACTAGGATCACGCTCTTAGATATGACTTCAACGTTGTTTCTTGGGGTCAAGGACCATATGTTCAGGATCTATATCCGAAATGCAGAGGTATGTTCTATCGACACTTTCATATTTACAAGTGCATTCCGAGGATTCTGATGGTGTGATTGATGAGTCATTAAAGTTAGAGTGCAATTGCCCACCTCAAACAAACGCAATGATTTTGTGATCTTATTCTTATTAACTTGTTTGCTATCCTATTGTTTTTTGCTGTTTTGAAAAATTCACCAAATTTTCAATCAAAAAAACATATGCTCGACCTATTTTAGTTCCATGTTTTTAAATGTTCAAGTGAACTTGTGCTGGGACCATGCTGATAAAATTGTGAATAGAAAACATTGTTGTGCAGTATTATTTTTTTATGGAAACCTCACTTGATTTCTTTCCTTAACAATGTTGTATAATTGTAGTCCTAGTATTCATCTATTGGGTTTTTAGATTAAAAAGACATGCCCAGATACTGCAGACCAGAAGAAGTAGTAGTTCTAATTGTTGTTATACAGATGCTGGTGGTGTTACATGCAGTAGTAGTATGCAGTTTTTATCTCTTTTCAATGTAGTGCCTCTGAAATGGCATGTGCTTATTAAATCGAATTATTATTAAGAGCCCAACAACACAATTCATGGTGTTACCGACGAAGGACTATAGTTAATGTGTCGTCGTCAAGCTAAAGATAAAAAAAAAAGTTGAGGTGTCGTGACGTGTCCTGATGGGCTACCTAATAAGAAGACAATGATGATTACGTGTAAGAGCTGTATAGAACGAGACCCAACAGGTGACATAGGGACCAGGAGCGGAAAGCTTAGTTTATGTCCATAACTGTAAGGCTCTATCCTCACCTGTGACACCCCTGTGTCACCTAAAGACCAAACGCTGCAAAACATTCCCAAACTGAACCAAATTCAGTTCAAACAAAAATCTCAAATGAGAAAATCAAGTGTTCAAATAAATGACAAACCAAACCGTGCGAAGCAGTTCAGACTTTTCAGTAACAACTTGGCCTGCACAAAATTTGTCAGAAAAGTACCTCAGTAGAGATAATTTTAAAGATTTTTTTAGGATTTTAAAAATTTAGGAAGTGCTCCTAAAAGTGCACCTAAAATTTAGGAAGTGTTCCTAAAAGTTCACGGACAATGGATGAAGCGTTACAGTTTCTCATAGAATCGACTCAGAAGTGCTGATGAGCAGACACAATAGTACATTACATAAATAAGCATAAACTTAAGTGTTTACGTTATTACATTAGGTCCAAATGGCTCGTAAGTAACACAACAGAAGTCTGAAGATACATAAACATCTAACTTGACGATACAAAGATACATTAAAGCCCTACAATATGGACCTGACGAAGATCACTGCTCGAGCTCCCAGTGGACTGCCCAAACCTTGGGCATTGTCCATCCAATAGTACAGACCTAATGATTTATGACAAAATTATTGTTCGTGTTTTGGGATTTTTTTCCCTTTTGGCCAACTTTATGAATTTCTTTTTCTTCCGTCACTATCAAGCCATATTTTCGGTCACTAACAAGCAATATTTTCTTATTAGGCTCCTATTCCATTATCTAAGCCTGGCTAACTTTCTATGCAGCCAACCAAACAACTCAAAAAATAAAGATTCTGCATAATTCTGGCCTGTCTAGCTCCTTAGCCATCCAACCAAGCACACGCGAAGTCACTAACCCATTGTTACAAACGACAACCATAGCTAGCACGAATGCAGACACAAAAGCTCTTCCACAGTCGGTGCCTTGAAAGGCCATAACCGGCCAAGCAAAATGACCTTCCAATTAATAGCAACAAATAAAAGAGATAGGAGAGTATGATGATCAATTCCTGTGGATGATGAGATACAACATCATCACGCAAACCAAGGTCCCAATGTGACAGGCCCACTTTGTGAACCATATAAAAGCAACTTTATAGGATGAAAAGTTACACACAAGGTGATATTTAAGCAACCGACACACTTTATTACACATATTTTCTAACTTAAGTCTTACAAAGCTATTATACAACTCAAACCTTATTGGAGGTTCACAACATCTGGTATTACACAAGCACAACAGCGAAAAAAGTCTGAAAGAACCCACAAAATAGCAAAAGGCTCGAGTGTAGGATCACGCTAGAAGGTAGGATCGTCAACATAGGACTCTTGTGCCAACTATGATCACAAAGCTCTCCTCCGTTATTATCTTCACCAACTGATATCCAATTGAGCAAGAGTGAGTACTTTCGTACTCAGCAAGCCACACGGGATCAATGCAGGTGAAGTATGAACTATAGGATTATAGGTCTATCAATAAAGGAATATGATAAATGCGAGAAATAACTTCATTGGAGTGGCAACATTATAATTTGTGAATGAGCATCACCGCAGTAACAATCTACCATCCAACCTTCCAACTCCATCATCATAATGAGGAATAAGTAAACTTAGCCATGAAACTGGAATCACCCATAAACATAGCTTCAATAACCGAAAGCACGACACATTCGAATGATTTGAAAATGAACTCTGCAGAGCCAGTCCATCATTACCCATAGGATATCCGCAATGTTGCAATCACTACGGATAACATGTCGGTAGGCAGAGGTACAACAAGCTACCCACACTCTTTCCACCTTTCTCACAACAATTCACCCTTGAGGCATGACAGGTCCCATCTTAGCAACGAATGTGGACTTAGCCGAGAGGTCATTCGCCTTACATGGGCAGCCTCGGGTACATTGTTGTAGGACTGTTACCAACCATGTCCGTCGAGTCAGGTCCTTATGGATGGACGAAACTATGTTTTTATCACGACTTAGCTAACCATTCCTCATATCTTTCAATATAGTGACATGCCACATAACCACAAAGGTACATGTGCACCTAATCTCCACCTCAACATAACCACCATCTGTCCCACAACCATAGATCATCGCTACAACAGTGATAACTCCATATTAACCTTATCCTAATCATATCTCATACCATCTGCTAATAGTTTCACTTCGACCTAGGTTTATATCTCAGCTCCTTTGGCTGGCTAATGTGGATAGGTTGGCCATTTCATGCATATTAGGTTTGAAACCTCTATCATATTCATATCCATGATCCTAAGACCATGACTAAATCAAGGAGAATACACAATGCGAATAGAGCAAATTCTTTATTTGGCTCTAGAAAAGTTTGTGGTTACTTTCTTGGCCTAATCTGAAAAAAAGTTCCCTATATGACCCAAACCGCAATGTTAAATGTGGGCTGAAATGACCATTGTACCCCTGACTTGAATAAAAATATTTTTTTTTTTGAATTTTTATAATTGTCTGAAATTCAATTTTGTGTCGAAATAATGCCAAAATTTTGTGGCATATGAAATCTTGAAGAATTAGATTATTCTGAAATTTCAGACAATTAAAAAAATCAAAAATAAAATTTTCATTTTTATTCAAATCAGGGGCACAATGGTCATTTCAGCACACATTTAACACCGTTAACACTTAAAACCGACGGAAGGGCCAAGAAAGAAATGAAAATTGTGGTTTAGGTTATATAGGGAACTTTTTTCTAGATTGGGCCAAGAAAGTAACCACGAATTTTTTTAGGGCCAAATAAGGAATTTGCTCTTTTGTGTTTCATGGGCCATTTTGTGCTTTCGGGCTAAATGGGCCGGCACGAACCCGATTACCTTAGGTGTGTCGTGCCATGGGCTCACCCCCCAGGGCTAGCACGGCACGACCCATCTAACCATCGGGCCGTGCTGGCCCATTTAATTCTAGGCCGTGCCGAGGCGGGCCCGGGCTATGCTGGGTCGGGCCGCCCATTTGGACAACTATATGTCAAACTAATTGGTGTGACTACACTAATAACCACTCAAATGATTTGACGTGACTACCAAAGCAGTTAGGTCCCGCATCGTGCTAGGCCAGCCTCGCCAAAAATATTGACATCACTGCCGGGGAACAACGAACTTTTTTAGGGCCAAATAAAGAATTTGCTCATGCGAATATCAGTAATCACAGGTGCTACATGATTGATAGGAGTGTGACTTGCTCAAAGACGACGGCGTTCTCCTTTTAGACCTCATGAACCCGGCCGCACGTCCTCCTCGTATCTACCGTGATTAACGGATCAACCAATAAGACAAAAACACTCAAATTAGGAGTAACATAAATAAATCAAATAGAAAGAAAGAACTCCAAATGGACAGTGGACCTAAGCTTGGATTGGTTCCAGGAACTAGGGGTGTTCACGTATGCTTTGTGCTAGCACTTAAGCTCGGCAAGTCCTACGCATCAAGACCTAAGACATTTAGTAGGCTAGTTGGTTTGCACAAGGGGGTTCAGTTTGGAATATGAGAAAGGTTGTACGGGCAGCCTACCTCAGTATATTTGGCTAGCCCTAATGGCTGTTAGTATTGTATGAAAGGACCTGTATGGAGTAAGGCTACAGCTTTATGAAATATGCTAACCTGATCACTAGGCGGAAGAGTACCTTAACATCAGAGGCCTAACTTATTTGAACTACTAACTAGCTCACGTTGGCCACTTGCAATGGAAGCCTGAGTTATCTAATGGCCGATTGGCTTTTGGGTTGGTGCGTATATCAACAGGGTACTAATACAGGGTAAGGCATCTAAAACAGAGTAGGCAAAACAGAGCATGATCGTACGCATCGGCCACGACGGCGGACAGAAGAGGTCGTTTGGCCATGGCTAATTAATTTGTGGGGTTTCTAGGTGACACGGACTGCGGCACATGGCTGGCGGCAACACAGCGGTGCAGCTTGACGAGGGTTCTACAGCACGGCTCGCCGGCAACTGGTGCAGGAAGACGGCGGACTAGGTATGTGCTCGGCAGCGAGGCGGAGCTTCCTTAGCGGCGACGCGGACAGCGACGGCGCAGCAGCAAAGTGCGACGAGCTGTTCGCAGCTGCTCGCTCCGGCAACAACTAACTAAAGTTGCTGGTGGTTCACTAGTATTTTGAGCAGCTTCTAATTGCAGAGACGACAGGTGCACAATGTTAGGAACTTGACAAACAGATGGAAGGATTAACAGGGAAGACCTATGCTCACCGTGAGCTTCCGATCCAGTGAGGAACAGAGCTTCGGCTCCTTTCTTCTTGCTACTAAAGTTCACAAGCTCAGGACAGGAACTGGGAACTAGATAAGGAGGGAGCAAGTCGGCAGTTGTGTTTAAGCAGACAAGCTCCAAAAGAGTCTGCCGTTGGATTAAGCGGTGGCTAAACGGATGGTGCCGCACAAGGACATGAACTGCTATGATGCAAGGGTCAGCAGCTTGGCTAGAAAGATCAAACAGTTCTGTTGGTGCTCCCCGGCGTACATACGCGTACAAATACGTGCTATGTCGCCGTGCACAAACCGGCAGCTCGTTGGCCAAGTTCTATATTAAGAAAATGATAAAAGTTGTGTGTGTGTGCAGGCTGGCCTAAGATTATTTACCGTTTCTTTCTAAAGTTGGTGGACTTTCTAATAAGGTCATTGGCTTTTCTACTAGGAAGATAAATCAAGAGAGCCAACTAAATACCAGAGAATCAAAGTAAAACTCCGAAAAATTCCAGATGACTTGAAATGAGAAAAGGTCAAATAAAATATTTCGAAAAAAAATTCCCTCGAAAAACAGGGTGTTACACCCAACAATCATCGAGATCCTCTGTTTCATCCTCCGCCACAACTTTCTCATGGTAGCAATAATTATACTTGAGCGCGTCAACAGAACTATGAGTAAGATGAATATGCCAACTCATTATTACAGCACCATCTACAGTCGTACTGCATGCCCATTAACATAAGAGGATATATATTCCAGAAATACTGTGATGAACCTTCAAATAATAACATTTTCTTTTGTTATGCTATAATGGATCTAGAGCCACTATATTTCCTACAAGTTAAGCACTGCAGCTTCATGTAGCCTCTGTTTCTTTCACTCAAGTATATGTCCAGCCTGCTACCTGTAGTGTAATGGCTATTGTATTGTACCCTTCAGCTTCATTGAATAATAATAATAATCACCATCATCATCGTGCCCTACTGGCAGTTCGTCCTATTGTTCTTCAGTTGTTAAATTTAATAATTTGCCCCAGTTCATATTTTTATTTCTTTATTTTGATTTCAGGTGATCTCAGAATGATTGTGGTATTGGTGTTGATACGTATGATCGGCATGTTTGCTTCTTACCCTTGGCAAATCTGCATGGCTCAGGCAGCGTTTTCAGGCGCATCCGAGTCTAGCATTGCTGCCAGCGCGGAAACCTGTCTGCTAGGGCAGGAAACAAAGCAAACACACCCAGATGAAACGGTGTCAACACAAGATGCCTTCACAAGAAATTATCTGTATACACATAAATAGATAAGTGCCAGTAAACACTTGACTCCTTCATGCCATAAGAGTACGGATACCAGGATCCAAAACAGAATTGTTGCATGTTTGATCAGACTTTCTAATATATGTATGTGCAGATAAATTTGAAATATTTTTTGCGAAAGATAACTACCCAGATACTTGCAAAATCTTCTTGATTTTATATGAACATGTTAACATTAGCTATATATGACACCATTCTGTTACATATTCCAATCGCACCCGCGGCAACTACGGGGGTACCGAATAGTTCTCCCTCCTATCTCCGCCATGTACTGCGCGCTGCTCTGGACACAAAAAATGGACTATATCAGACTTTTTTTTTTGGTTGTTTGGATGGTATAAAGTTTAGGTAGGTGTGCTTCTAGAGGTGTCCCCACTACCCACCTGTGCCTAGCTCTTGCATGGAACCAGTCGATATGCATATAGAAACAAATGATTGTACAGAAAGAAATATTCCCAAGAAGAGTAATGCAATGTATCAATATTTGATTAGTTATTGATACAACAATAATTTTGATCCTCGTTCTATTGTTTTCAAAGTACTAAAACGTTATTGTTAAGGTATTGTGTTATAGAAAGCATAGCCATTTTCCATGTTGTGAAGGTATTTTTGAGAGATCAATAAACCATTCGATTGATTAAAATCATCAACAGGACTTCTGCCTCATTCTGAAACATTGAATACGATTTGGAATGAGTAAAAAATATCTAAGATTGGCCTCATTCTGCCTCCTTCTGCTCCGCACTCGTCGGGAGGACGCGAGATGCTGATGCACAAGCTCTTATGCCGCAGCGCCAGATCCACAAGCTCCCGCTTCCATGCCCCGCTTGCTTGTCACCAACGCGCCTGCTCTAGGGCCGCTCCTGCTCACTGCCGCTGTGCAAGCACTTTCCCCTCCCCGATGCCGCGCATGGGAGAGGTGGGGTGGAGGAGGGCGCCGCACAAAAGGGACAAGCGTTTTGGGAGCTGCATCCAAATATTTCGTGATATTCCTATATTTATCGCCAACAATAATAATGTCGATAAACTTATATTTGCCGACACATAGGCTGCCACAGATCCTAAAATAATTTCCCCACAGATACTTTTTGGTTGATCAATGCCGGCAGATAATTTGTGGCCTTTTTCCATCAATGCCGACAGATAATGAGCCACAAATTGATATAATTTCCCCACTGTTAATAATTTCCTGTCGGTTAGGACATTTAACATTTTCTTTGAGACGATCGGACATTTAACATTTACGAGTGCAATAAAGAAATATCATTATGGTGACACAAAAATTACTTGACCATTCAAAAAACAGTTGTACATTGTGATAGATTATGCTAGATATGCCCTGTTACAGGCACAAAGTGTTTTCATTGTGTAATATTAATTAAATGCTATTCAGAACAGTGCTCATTGTTTTGATCGTCTAGATCACTGCCTTCGTCATCTGTACTTACATCTATGGCATTTGTAGCCTCTGCCCTAGTCAAGTTCGCCAATCTTCTTGGATGAAAAACGTTGAAGTAGTACTTGGCCAAATCTGTTTTTCTTTCAGAGCTGAACTGCTTCAAGACAATCTTCATGAAGTTATCATGTTTCTTCTGGGGAATCAACTTCTCTATGTCATTGAGTTTCTTCTTATCTGCTGCAGTCAATAACTTCAGAACTTGCTCACCCATTGCATCAAGTCCGCAGCTCATGAAAGGAGATTTTATCTTGCTCCTGGTCACCTTTACATGATCTTCTACGCATGCCTCAGATCCAGGATGAGAGCATCTACACTTTTCATACACTGCTTTCGTGATCTTCTGTGGACCCACATTGAATGGCAGCATGATTTACTGTGCCCATCTTTTGCAAGGTCTCGTTATCAATTTTGTATTCAGCTTTATCTCCTGCAGATGGGCCATTTTTCCACTCTATTAGGACAGAAGCTTGATACTAGACTGGGTGTATTCTAGGATGTTTCCGCATTGATAGAAAACTTGATAAGTGACTTGGCTCAACAGCTGTCCTCTCAGAACTACCGGTGCCTTGTCTCTGAATCCTTTCCTGTTCCAGGTAGCATCAAATGTGAATTAGACGACAACTTGAGAAAGTCATTCTTTGAAGACGACTGATGATAAAAGGAAGGCCAAATATTTCGTGATATTCCTATATTTATCGCCAACAATAATAATGTCGATAAACTTATATTTGCCGACACATAGGCTGCCACAGATCCTAAAATAATTTCCCCACAGATACTTTTTGGTTGATCAATGCCGGCAGATAATTTGTGGCCTTTTTCCATCAATGCCGACAGATAATGAGCCACAAATTGATATAATTTCCCCACTGTTAATAATTTCCTGTCGGTTAGGACATTTAACATTTTCTTTGAGACGATCGGACATTTAACATTTACGAGTGCAATAAAGAAATATCATTATGGTGACACAAAAATTACTTGACCATTCAAAAAACAGTTGTACATTGTGATAGATTATGCTAGATATGCCCTGTTACAGGCACAAAGTGTTTTCATTGTGTAATATTAATTAAATGCTATTCAGAACAGTGCTCATTGTTTTGATCGTCTAGATCACTGCCTTCGTCATCTGTACTTACATCTATGGCATTTGTAGCCTCTGCCCTAGTCAAGTTCGCCAATCTTCTTGGATGAAAAACGTTGAAGTAGTACTTGGCCAAATCTGTTTTTCTTTCAGAGCTGAACTGCTTCAAGACAATCTTCATGAAGTTATCATGTTTCTTCTGGGGAATCAACTTCTCTATGTCATTGAGTTTCTTCTTATCTGCTGCAGTCAATAACTTCAGAACTTGCTCACCCATTGCATCAAGTCCGCAGCTCATGAAAGGAGATTTTATCTTGCTCCTGGTCACCTTTACATGATCTTCTACGCATGCCTCAGATCCAGGATGAGAGCATCTACACTTTTCATACACTGCTTTCGTGATCTTCTGTGGACCCACATTGAATGGCAGCATGATTTACTGTGCCCATCTTTTGCAAGGTCTCGTTATCAATTTTGTATTCAGCTTTATCTCCTGCAGATGGGCCATTTTTCCACTCTATTAGGACAGAAGCTTGATACTAGACTGGGTGTATTCTAGGATGTTTCCGCATTGATAGAAAACTTGATAAGTGACTTGGCTCAACAGCTGTCCTCTCAGAACTACCGGTGCCTTGTCTCTGAATCCTTTCCTGTTCCAGGTAGCATCAAATGTGAATTAGACGACAACTTGAGAAAGTCATTCTTTGAAGACGACTGATGATAAAAGGAAGGAAGTATTACAACTACAGAAAGATATAGTGTGAAACAAGAGTTAAAGACGGCATAAATGTTTCAAGAGTGCCTTGGCGGAGATAACAAGATGGCACCGGATTCTTTCAGTATCATCACAGTTAATTTCACACCTATTTTCTTCCCTATCTGAAGCGCCCCAACCTTGATAATGTTATAGGTTGGTGTAGAAAACTAAAGATAGACGGTCTAGTCCAGGATGCAGGTAGCCATAGTCCACGGCTATTCCTAATTGCCTAGAGCATAGCCATGTAACGTATCATATGCAATCACTTGTAAAAGGGAAAATATTACAGTGCAAAAACAAAACTCCATATTCAGTGGAGAATCATGAACACCTCTTCAAAAATATATTTAGAAGTTTTAAAAACTATAAAACTTGGTTTACGTGTAGTGGACATGCTGGGAAACATGCACATAAAATTTCATATCAAAGCTCATTTTTTTTCTGTTAAAAGATACAAAATTTACATGTTTCACGAGCAGCAATGGTATCATCCACGTAAGATAGATTCCATTTGATCACCAAAATCCCATGCAATATCGAGTCAGGCACACACAGAGCTGACAGCAATCGATATCGATCGAGAGCTGTGCCAATTAGTACGTACAACCCCCAAACACACTACACAACACGAATCGCAATTAACAAATAGCAAAACAGCTTGAGAGATATGCACTGAAGAACCACTATACATGACAATAGCGGTGAATCTCGCAACAAAGAAACAATTGAGACTACTGAGAATTAATTCGTATCCTAAACAGCACAGGTGCATGCAATCAATGGTGGTGGTCACCATGAGCCTTCTGATCGATGTCCTACTACACACCACAAATCTTGATTCATGCATGGAAGAAAAACAGTTACCACGTCATAGAGTCGACAGCGATCCCTTTCTACGCACATCAAGAAAAGAATTGGAATGATACGAGAAGAGAAAGGCTCACCTTGGCGTACGGCGACATGCGATTGTCTGGCTCGAGCACCGAGCGCGCGTGGCGCAGTGCCAGGAGCACCGCCCCCATCCACTCTTCGTCGTCATCGAGGCCACGGTTGCGCCCCTGAACCGCCCACAGTGCTCCAGCTGCAGCGTGTTGCGCCCACCGCACTGCGCCGTCCATCCTTCACACCGAGCTGCTCCCGTCCTCAAAGGCCGCGTCGCTCCGCTTGCGCTTCCGTGCGATGTATGGACTCCGGGACAAGGAGCCCCTCCTGCGTCGAGAGGGAGTATTATCGATCAGGAAATCTTCAGGAATAATCGAGAGGGAGACAAGGATACCGGTGGAGAAATGGAGAGACGCGAGTGCTGCTTACCCAGTGGATGACGACGGTGCCGGCGCCATCGCCGGGAGTGGCGGCGGCGGTGGTGATGCGTCGTTGGTTGCACCGGATTCTTTCAGTATCATCACAGTTAATTTCACACCTATTTTCTTCCCTATCTGAAGCGCCCCAACCTTGATAATGTTATAGGTTGGTGTAGAAAACTAAAGATAGACGGTCTAGTCCAGGATGCAGGTAGCCATAGTCCACGGCTATTCCTAATTGCCTAGAGCATAGCCATGTAACGTATCATATGCAATCACTTGTAAAAGGGAAAATATTACAGTGCAAAAACAAAACTCCATATTCAGTGGAGAATCATGAACACCTCTTCAAAAATATATTTAGAAGTTTTAAAAACTATAAAACTTGGTTTACGTGTAGTGGACATGCTGGGAAACATGCACATAAAATTTCATATCAAAGCTCATTTTTTTTCTGTTAAAAGATACAAAATTTACATGTTTCACGAGCAGCAATGGTATCATCCACGTAAGATAGATTCCATTTGATCACCAAAATCCCATGCAATATCGAGTCAGGCACACACAGAGCTGACAGCAATCGATATCGATCGAGAGCTGTGCCAATTAGTACGTACAACCCCCAAACACACTACACAACACGAATCGCAATTAACAAATAGCAAAACAGCTTGAGAGATATGCACTGAAGAACCACTATACATGACAATAGCGGTGAATCTCGCAACAAAGAAACAATTGAGACTACTGAGAATTAATTCGTATCCTAAACAGCACAGGTGCATGCAATCAATGGTGGTGGTCACCATGAGCCTTCTGATCGATGTCCTACTACACACCACAAATCTTGATTCATGCATGGAAGAAAAACAGTTACCACGTCATAGAGTCGACAGCGATCCCTTTCTACGCACATCAAGAAAAGAATTGGAATGATACGAGAAGAGAAAGGCTCACCTTGGCGTACGGCGACATGCGATTGTCTGGCTCGAGCACCGAGCGCGCGTGGCGCAGTGCCAGGAGCACCGCCCCCATCCACTCTTCGTCGTCATCGAGGCCACGGTTGCGCCCCTGAACCGCCCACAGTGCTCCAGCTGCAGCGTGTTGCGCCCACCGCACTGCGCCGTCCATCCTTCACACCGAGCTGCTCCCGTCCTCAAAGGCCGCGTCGCTCCGCTTGCGCTTCCGTGCGATGTATGGACTCCGGGACAAGGAGCCCCTCCTGCGTCGAGAGGGAGTATTATCGATCAGGAAATCTTCAGGAATAATCGAGAGGGAGACAAGGATACCGGTGGAGAAATGGAGAGACGCGAGTGCTGCTTACCCAGTGGATGACGACGGTGCCGGCGCCATCGCCGGGAGTGGCGGCGGCGGTGGTGATGCGTCGTTGGTTGACAAGTTCAGCCGGTGTCGTCATGGTGCTGAGAGAAACTAGGATTTCTGGAGATGGGTTGGTGAGGGCCTGAAGGATTTGGACGCCAAAATAGTGGCGCTCGGTAGTAGAGATTTAAAGAGCAGTTAGCTAGGTTCGGGAGGCGTTGGTGGCTGGAGCGGGCAGGCAGAAATGGAAAGAGGCAAATGTGGACTACAGGCTCCTCCAGACTCCGGTCCTAGGAACGCGTCCAGAATTTTTTTTAACGAATACTCCGATCTCTACGTATTCGAGCCAAGCCTCGCTGTTGCTGTGAGAGGTATATGTTAATCGCCACGTGGTTGCGAGAGGTTGACATTTATTGTAACAAAACAATAATTGTTGTATCAGTTTTGATATTTTTGTGGCAATACGCTAATATTCACGACTGTCTTGTCGTTGCAATAGATATGTTATATTACAACAAAATATTATCGTTGTAATTTTATAAGAGTTTTTTGTAATAGAAATAAGTTTACTGTCACAAACCAAGAATCGTTTCAACATGAAAAATCGATAGCAATGATTTTTGGCTTTTTCCACATCATGAGAGACGCTAAAGAAATAACGTTGCCTTTGAATACATAAATAGCAACACTGTTGTGGTGGCAAAGCGTCTTCTTAAAAAGGGTTCAAGTCACGTCTGGAGCATATTAGACTGGAGTTTTTCTTCTTTTCTTTTTTTTGCTGAATTTATTGCCACAACTAAATATAGTTGCAATAACCATTTATTGCCACACTTTGAGTTTTTGTGTCTATTCCTTATTGCAATGTTTTATTTCGTAGCAACAAACATAGGTATTGCAACCAAACAAAAAAATAGTTGCTTAAGCTTTTTGCCACGACAGCCTACGAATGAGTTTTATAGCTATATTAGGTTACTGCAACTATTTTGTCCCTATTGCCACGATATTTCACCGTGGCAATATCCCTATTTTCTTGCAGTGCACATGGCAAGAAGGTAAAACGCTCAATACAGGAGTAGAGAAAAATAATCATCCTTGATCCGATGGCATGGAGGATGACATCTAATGGCAACTGGAGGATGACAGATTGCTTTCAGGCATGTCGGCCGGTTGCTCGAAGGGGGTGATGCTTGTCCCTGCGGTGCCATCTTCTACTTTCCCACCAGACCCTGGTCCGATTTCCTAATGCTGCTTGGTGGGGCGAGATAAATTCTCTTCATTTGATTCTCGATCGGTGTCATCTTCTGATGACTTGGTGTCGCCCTTAGGTACAGCTAGTTAAATACTAAAGTCCCCATTCCATGCACTCAAGCTAACAACAGAAAAAGCAATATCAAAGCTAGTGTCAAAAAATATAGTTTGAAGATTAGGTTAATTCTTTTTTTTTTTGCTACCATGATTAGGCTAATTTAGTCTGTGTCAGCTTAGCCACATATAATGCCGATTATGCACAGTTTCATTCCTATAAATTATCTAAGAGAAGGAACTATGAAAGATTAGGCAATGTTGGTATGCTATTTCCTATGTACAGTATATCTTTCTTTGGAGAACCATCTATGTAATGTTGGTATGCTATTTCCTATCCACATTATATTGTTACTGTTTCATGAGTTAAATGGATTAAAAGGCAATTGTAGCACATGAATCAACTTCTAAACAAGAGCAGAGGCATTTTCTTGCGTAGAAGGTGGTCAACTAATGTTCCATTCTACAGTTGAGTAAATGTCATGCATATTGTATATTTGAAATTTCTGGATATACGCAGAGATTCCTAGGTAGTTTACTTGAAACTGTTGAGTAACATATATATCATCGATAGATATATGTTGTTTCAAAGATGCCAGTTTCATATTAACATGACATATGTTACCAGAACTTCTCTATGCATTTATGCAAGGCCCAAGGATAACGAGTATGTATAGTTTTGATGAAAGAGGTACCGTGGAGAAAAAAGGTTTCATGTATCACGAACAAAAACCCAGATATCCCTGATGTCTAGCCTTCCAATTTTCTATAGCAGGATTACAGAAGGCACAATTCTATATGAAGCATCATTTATTTCATTAATTGGCTCAATGAAACGAACAAGTAACTTTAGTCAGAGACATGCTGACGAAGAGATGATCTAAGTAGTGGACAGAATAACATGACATAACCATATACGATTCTATAGATGCGTGGATATATTTTGCAAAAAGATGTAGATAGTAGCCACACCTGATCTATGGGAGCGAGAGACTCTTAGATTGTATGACAACAAACCAATTCTTTAAACCAGAAGAAACTTTCAGTTGAAAGCTTCCTTGAAACAAAGGACATGTTCGAATCTTCAAAAGCTTGTTAAAGCAGACGCACATGAGTAATACTTCAAATATACAAATCAAAGAATACAGCAAACATGAACATACAAAGAGGGATAAATCTGAATATTCCTACACTTAACATACAACGGGATAAAGTTGAATAATTTAACATTGAAGGCAGTGAGATCAGATGAAGTCTTCAACGTTCTCATACTGTTGGTACCTAGGAAAAAAATTTCGGGAACAAAAAAATTTCGGAGGTCACCTATAAATATGAAATATCGGGAATTTTGGAAATTTCGGTGAACAAAATTTGAATTTTTTAAAAAGTTTTGACATAATTTCACAAGATATTGCCTCAAATCAAGAAAACATCACGGTTGCATATGCAAACAAGATAATTTAGACGCATTAAGGTGGTCAAAGACGGAATTTCGGTGGTAAGTTTTCATTTCGGACCCCACCGATAAATACGAAATGTCGGATATTTCGATGAAATTTTACTGAAATTGTTTTCCTAGGTTGGTACACGCCATCGACGAGCAACGGGAACTTGTCAGCCCGGAGGGTGACAGAAGGCAGAAAAATGGCGCGGTTGCCTAATGCAAAGAGCAGCGTAAACGCCCCCTTGCCGAGATGCACGCCGAAGACGTCGACTTCTGCAGTCATGCCGTAACAGCGCACCAGCAGCATCCCGTCGTTGTCGTCAGCAGCGGCGGCGTCGTCGTCGTCAAGGGACGGCACGAGGTACGAGCTAACGGCCATACGGAATGTACAGATAGACTGATGCTGCCTTGCCACGTACACCAGGTGAGGTCGCGGCGCAAGCACGACCTTGAGCACATCCCCATGGCGAGTCGAGGCGTAGAACTGGCCCCTGAAGGAGAGGCCGCCATGGAAGAAGTAGTCCCGGTCGCCAACGGCGCAGCTGACGTCGACGGTTCCCCAGCCATCGTCGCCTGGCTTGGCGTAAAGCAGCGTCTTGCTGCTCAGTATGGAGACTCCGGACCGGATTAGCAGCACGGTGGGGCGGTCCGGTGAGTCGCCGTCGAAGACGATTCCGGCCGAGATGAACAGCGCTTGGACGGGAGTAGAAAATGTAGTGGCCACCAAGCTGGATTCCGTCGCGACCATGCGCAAGCCTGGGAGGACGGCCATTGCGTAGGTCAATGGATTGAACAGGCGCACGGTGTCAGTGCACTCGCAGTGGAGGAGCAGGAGCCCCTCGGCGCCGCCGGGGGCGCCGGTGCGCACGTTCACGAAGCGGCAACCCTCCTCCGGCGCCGGCGCCTCCGCATCGACCACCATGTCCTCTTCAACATCTTCGTCGTCTTCCTCATCTTCTTCGTCGTCGCCGTCGTCGTCCTTGTCCTGTAACATCAGCCAGTTACGGGGGAAGAATCGAGGGTGCAGGAGGCGTGGATCGACTGTGGAGCGCCGCCATGGGTTGCAGACGGCGCGTAGGCGGATGTACTCCGTCATGTCGGCGGCGAGCAGCCTGTCGGCGATCTCGTGGACGCTGCGACCAGTCCCTCATTTCCGTCCTGAGCAGTCGGGCATGAAAGATTCAGGTCACAGGAATCGAGAGAAGAAGAAGGATACTGAAAAATGGAGATGAAGCGAGGTATCTGACCTGTGCAAGACGACGGTGCCGGCGCCGGGACCGGGAGTTGCCAAACTGGCGGGGGGGCGTCGTGGGCTGACTGAAGGTT
>LAPY01001653.1:21651-34111 GCA_000970635.1 Eragrostis tef
ATTTAGACCGGGGGTTCTGCAGTTAGTTTTGTAATTAAACTTTGTTTAAGACAAGATTTTTTTTGTTTAGACCTCTCTAAATTTGTCCCTCTAAAACGCCGAACGCGCCCTATGTTGAACTTACTGTCCAAGTGATCCCATTGTATTATTTTAACATATATATGCAATAGTACTGGTTGTTTTAAAGTAACCTTCTTTGGTATTTGGGATGACCCAATCTGCATGCTAGCATTTGGCGCATGACTTTTGAGTATCATCATTACATGTTTCTGAAAATCATGAACAGGAGCATGCAAAGTTACAGAAGACCAGTTGTCAAGGAGGTGGAGGAACTGAAAAAGGTAATATTACGAAACTGTTCCATTTATGACAAATATATTTTTGAACGAAATACAGTATCTAATGTTCCTTATTTACTCTGCAGTGCTACAAGGTTATTTAGATAAGAGGAATATGGACTCAAGAAGAAAGATAAGTCATTTATCTTTTCCAATTTTTTGTTGTTGAAAAAAAAGATATTAATTGTAACATATAATAATCTGTAAAGAACAAAACTTTATCTGTAAGAGCATAAAATAATTTGAATCTTTCAAAAGTTAGAGAAAACCTCATGATTAGCCTGATAAATATCTTGTCCATACACCAAAAACTCGAACAATAGGGATTCAGAAGGGGGCGGGGGTCTCACTTGGTATTTGGAAGAAGAAAGGACGAAGCTCATCTGTTGCAAGAAACAAAGAATGATTGCAGTTTATTCCAATCCCTTACTCTTCTGTTTTGTGTCCTCTCAGTCCATTCAATTTTGCCACTGTTGTCCTATCAGCTAATGATGGTGATGAGCATCTCTGAGCATGAAATTTGGTTCCCTTTATTCTTTTCAGAGAAGGCCGAGATTAGAGTCCGCTATTCCTCACATCCACATCGAAAGAAGATTCAGTTTCATCGAATCCGTACTGTAAATGCGATCTCGCGCTTCTCACCTCCAACCATATCCTCATTTTCTGAGTGTTCTTCAGTATCGCTTGGTTGTTGGTCTCAATTTGTTCTTCTCTGTGATGTATGAAAACTTACTTCTGCTTGTATTCCTTTGTTCCTTCACTTCACTCCATTCACCTCGTCACATTTCTCAAATAATCTTAGAGGGCAAGCAACCAAACCAAATCTATTAATCTGGTTTTCCCAGCATTCTTCCATTGCTGGAGTGGAAAAATATATGCTGCTGTCACTAATGTAACTCCTGTGGATCTTCCTGTAGTTTTTATAGTATTGTACTGCATCTTAGTTTGGAGTCACAGAGTATCAGTTTTGTTTTGTTCTTTGCACCGTTTCATCAGTTAATAGTGAGTTGATTTTTCAGCATCATAATGTGGACTCTGGCTGGTATCCTATCTTTGCTAGCTCTAATTTGTGGCTTGGTTGGTAACAAAGATAGGGCCCTGATTAGCGCTCCATCGTACCTTCCTCAAGAAATCCATGGATCTAGAGCTGTATAAGGATTAAGGTTCTTTGATTGAGTAGTTTTGTTCCTATGTTGGATTAAAAAAAAATCGAATCCAGAAAGGAATATTTCATTTCATACTTGCATTCAGTGGAGTCCAGCATGGTTGATAATTATATAGGGCTAAAAAAGCATTTAATTTCTTTTTTGCACAGCAAAGATTGGATCCTAGGTATTCCAGAAGTGACAAAAGAAACAGCAGATATTGAGAAAGATGTGCTTAGCGCAAATACTATTTACAAGAAAATGAAGTTTGTGGCTACCAAGGATGAGGTAAATGCAGCAGCAAAGACAAATGCCAAGCATGATCTTGGCAAGAAAGAGTCGGCTGCTGTGACGAAACTGAAAACAGTCCCAGAGGTTGTCAAAGACAAGATTCTTACAAACGTGATTAATCGAAAATTTCTTTTGCAAATGATAAAATTTACTAACTTTATTATATGCAATTATGTATCGAACAATGAATTCATTGCTTATGTTGCAATTCCTTCAGGTGAGAGATCATCCAAATGGTGAGCTTAATAACAGAAAGGTGACAAATGCTAGAACAAAGCCACTCGACAAGGGTTCTTTTAATTCAACAACTAGGACAAAAGCAAAGCCAGATATTGCCAACGATGAGTTGATCTCAAAGGTAACAGCCACTTGTTTTGTTTTTTCTTCCCCCACCAATCTGAATATAGTTAGGTATCTGTCTACTGCTTTAACTATAATTAATCATTTTAGTTATTTTATCAACGTTGAATAAATTCAGGTGATAGATCATCAGCGGCGGGGTGAGCTGCGTTTACTCACAGTAGCTGATCTAAAGTGCTTCCTCTCTGCGAGAAAGGCAAAGGTTGGAGGAACCAAGGAAGTGCTAATCCAAAGAGTGACTGAACTACTTGCATGACAGATGTATTGCTCGTAGCATGTATGAAGTTCTAACCTAACATGTCCAAGTTGTGAAATGTGTGCCTTTGCTTTGTGCGTTGCTACTTGCTGTGCAATCAATATATTTCTTGTCTATTACTACTTGATGCTCTTGAAGTAAAGACCTCATATATGCTACATTCATTTTAGAACGTGAACATGATATAGCAATTATTTGTACGCTGCAGCTGCACCCCGAGCTTGTTAGATGATTGATGTACCTGTTTGAAACTTCCTGTTTTCATGTAAACTACCAAAATACAAGGCATGAAAGCACACCACCAGATCATTGTCATGGTGCTAATATTGTTCCAAAAAAAAATTTGTCATGGTGCTAATTGCTTCCCCGTAACTGTAATCCTGTAAAATTGATTCCTTTATTTCAGGTTTCTCGTTGGAAAATGTAATACTGAATAGAGAGTCTAATAAAACCTGAAGCTAGAATATGATGAGACGTCTTGTGTGTGGGTTTGCTCCGATTGCGAAATCTCGTGCAAAACGGAGTTGATCATATGGCGAAAATGGCTGTGTCCTACGTATCAAGCAAGTCTGTGCTTGGCCCCCATTATCTCCGTTGTCAATAAAGAGAAACACGTGCTTAGGAATATGTACTGCATGAACACTGAAAGGTAGAGTTAACCTTACGTAGAACCTGAATGTATCAGAGGAGTTAATCAAAATTCAAACGGGCTGGACCTGTAATTGTAGTACTGTAAGTCTGGTAGATTCAGTGGCTACCTCGCAAATAAATATTGCTCTCCATTTGTGGAGCTGAACCAGGAAAATCGGCAAGGTTTACCAAAATACCGAGTATACGCTGACGTACGTTCATGAAAAAGGTAACGAAGATGAAGAATAAAGAGCTCAAGAATAAACTCTCCTATAACGCAAGAAACCAGCGGCTGGCTATACGTCCAAGTCGTTGCGGGTTGAAAGAAGCAACATAGTAGAAATTGGCGGCGCGGACGACTAAAGCATGCTATGTAGGTAGACTGGATCGGAAGATGTCCTGCGTCGATGGGAGTGTGACCGTTTGACTCCCTTTAAGATTCGAAACAGTGGCATACTGTCATATACTGTTGATGAAGATATCACATAAAAAAAATTCCTTCGCAAAAAAAAATTCATATTACAAACCATGCTTTTTTATTTCGATTTATGTAAAATAGTACAAACCATCATCCTCGTTCCCTGACGGCTTCGATCTCAGCGGCGTCCTGATCATCTGAGCGGTTGCATTGTGATCGGCTATAGCTACGAGGTTGGATGACGGCAATGGGCATAAAATACTGAAATGAAATAGATGAGACCCACTAAATGAAATGGGCCTTTCTAGACTAAAACATCTTATGACGAACTAAATCATCATAATTGCTATGTCAGCCAACTGTTTATTGACTTTTTTAGATTAAATAATGATAAACAATGACGAAGTAAGGATTGTCACTAAAAAATCTATGACAAAGACATAAATTTTCGTCACCGAACATGTTTAACAACATATGATAGGTTAAAAACTGATTTTCATCAGTAAATCGTCACAATGTTTGGTTATGACAAATTTATTAGATTTTATAACAAGAACAAAATGTCACCTATCATAACATTTCTTGTAGTGAGAAGCGGCCGGAGCAAAAAGTGTAGAGGCGGCACGGAGAGCTACGGATGGATATTTTTTTCCGAACCCATCGTCGGTGCCGCATTGTGATCCGCTATAGCTACGAGGTTGGATGACAGCAGAAGCGGCTGGAGCATGACCTTGAAAGTGCAGAGGCCTCGGGAATTAGGACTGGGGCGGCAGGGAAGCCGGTTTGCGAACCCTAAGGATGTATATTGTTCCGAACAAACCGTTGGCTGCCTGTGATTTTGCGAGTCGGTGCGCCGCCAAAGCCTCATCATTGGCAGGCAATACACGCCGCCGCCACATTGGGCCTGTTTGGACGCTACACAGAGAAAAGTGCCTGACTCAGGCAGCAGCGACAGCCGCAGGCGTCCGAAATTGCCTGGGAGGGCACCATCCAAACTAACCCATTGTGCCTCAGTGCCTGTTTGAGTCAGTATGACGGCCTCGCCACCTGGTGAGGTCTCCCATCAACAACGTGGCATTGCTGTGCAGTCACTCCATGTGCGCGTTTTGCTCTCTCTCCCAGTGTCTCCCATACCTAGCTAGTAGCTAGTACTATGTTGAGCGCTTACATTCTATCTCCTTGATCAAAAACAACAAGGTTTGTCTCGAACATGAGCGCTGTAATAACTCGTCTCTAGTGTTATTAAGCTGGACATGGCTCGATCCATATCAATATATATAGACGTTGACAACGCATAACTTTTCTTTTTGGCAACGTATCATATGAGAACCAGATTCGTGTGAGAACTATGAGAACTCTAATCTAGGCCACATGATCTTGATCCAAAGAAGAGGTGGGAGGGGTAATTTGCAAAAGTATGATTAAGTAGACGGTGATTTTGCAAATCACCCCTCCCACCTGAATTCATGTGCCCCTTTCTTTTTAGTTAAGTACCCGATGGCTCATGTGCGCTGCAGTGCCCCCACTCCTGTAGTTAAGTGCCCACCCAAAGTGAAAACGCGAGCAGCCCAAACTGGGTAACGCGGACAATTAGCTCAGTCGGCAGGGATCATACAAAATTTGAGTTGAAAAGACACTCTTACAAGGTGCGATAAAAAGGAGAAATATTTGAAAAGTAATAAATTGTGGGTCTGAAAGGAACGGTCACACCCCACAATTATTTAAGCTGATTTTCTTTTTTCATTTCTTGCACAGGTGCTTATTGCATCTCATATTCTGCATGCAACATCCACTTAATGTTCATATTTTTATTGATATTTATCACACAAATATTGTGGTGCATCTTAATGGTGGTTAGCGCACCAGAAATGTACGCTTGTGCAAGGCTTTACTTTTTCTTCCCACTTGGTGATCCAACTACGTACCAACCTGCACAAATACAACAACATATCCATATATGTCTATCTACACATATAAGTTATTTCAAAATAGTTTTTATATTTGTGTGTTGGTACACCTATTTTGTTTGCTATATATATATTATAAAGGGTGCATACACGAATATTCCATGTATATCTATACACATAAAGAGGAAATGACGACTCTACCTCTACACTAGGTTGCGAATGAGAGGCATCAAGAACCAATTACTGTTCCTGAAGGTGATAGTCAGGAATAGCCGAATAGGCCTTCAGGATTCGAGAGTCAAGCAGCTGAGCAACGTTGGCTCTCATAGCACGGGGACCGGGGTGGCTGGGGCCTGTCGACGGCGGCAAGATGGGTGGAGAGGAAATAAAGTTTGAGAGAAAAACATGTGTGGCTGTGCGTTAAGATTGAGCCCCCGGGTTGTTCCTGACAGTTTGAGAAAGTGGAAATTTTGGTGTGAGACTGTGTGTGCGTGTTTCTGTCGCGTGGCCCAAACGACAACATGAATCTCCAAGATTTTGGTAGTGTAAGAAGAAGGCCACGACAGCAACAGATTAAGAATTTTGAGGGGCTCGGTGCTAAATTTGAATTTTTGTCCTTAATATAACAGAAGTCAATTCTATATTTTTTTGTTAAATGATTCAACTGTAAAGCAATATAATTAAGTGTTATATTGCATATCATAGCAATTTGCCAGTAAAACTTAAGATCCACACACACTACAACAAAAACCTCTTGTAACGGCATTTTGGTATAGATATTTTTTTTTAACTTGCCTCTACAAATTGTCATATTGTAGTGTAGAGGCAATTTATTATGCACAAACATAGAGACATATTCCGATCGAGGTTATACAAAACTGATAGTAGAGGCACTTTAGAGGCATGTTCTAAAATATCGATAATGAATAGAAAGAGATATTTTCTTTATGACACTTAAAAAATGTCTCTAAAAGTTGTAGAGACAGTGTTTGAGGCATTATTTGTTCTATAAAGACATTATTTTAAAGGTTTGAGGCACCTTATGGACTGCTTATAATAATAATACTCTTAACATGTGAAAGATGTGATGTGAGGATGAGTTGGTTTGCAGAGAAGAGTTAGTGATAAGAGGTCTTGAGTTCAAGGATTAGTTCTACAAGACTTTTTTTTTTGTTATATTTTACATTGCAACCAAATGGTGCCTCTATGTCTATTGAGGCACTATATAATGTCTTTAGTTAAATGTCTCTAATTCTAAAGAGGCAATTAGAAAAATGCCCCTACAATCCTAGAGACAGTGCATGAGAAGACATTTATGTGGCATTTTAGTAAATGCCTCTACGAGTGTTTAGAGGCAATAAAAAATGCCTCTACTATAGACCTCGATGGGCCAACTCTCGTCGAGATACTAAGTCCATGCTTGACATACAAAGAGACAAAGTCAATGTTGCAGCTTATTGCACAAATATAATTCCAAGAGATTAGTGGGAAGGGACAAATGGCTGAAATACTGAACACCTGGTCTAAGAAAAAATGAAATCAAGAGAGTGGATTGGATGTATCCATAGCCAGATTGTTTCAGAGAAATAATATATAGTTAGGAGCACAAAATTGACGAGAAGAATAGATTTTCCTGTAATTTATATGCCACTTTTAGAGCAAACTGACAGATTGAGCACAGTGACAGGCATAAAGAGAAACCGTGGAACCTAAGGTCGTGGGAAAACTAGGAAAGCGTTGGAGCTATCTAGAATGTGACAGTTTGAGTTGTTGTACTGTACACTATTTTCATTTTCAATTTATTTTGAATTGTGACAAAATGAAAACTCTACGGAGAGCTCGCAATTGGGTTCCGCGAGTACCCACATCAACCGGGGTAGTGCAAACGTGAGTAACCAGTACATTCAGGTGCGCTACACTCGAGGATATACCTCTTTCGAAGTCTTTATTTTCTCTTTCCACTTGATTCAACTACCAATCTGCAAGAAGACAATTATCCATATCATCTGTACCTACGCATATATAGATTCTTTTGGTGTGAAGTTATTTCATATAGTTTGTTCAGTTATGGGTACTCCTATTTTGTTGGCTATATATATATACCCATGCACGTAAGAGGAAATGAGGACTTTATACTAAGTTTTTTTTTTAATAAAGTAGTACTCATATATATTAAACCTTTAGAACCGAGTACAAGCAAAAGGGATGCAATCCCTTGAGAATACATAGTACCCCTGAGTGGGTGATGATGCTTTTAAAGTGCAGAGTAGAAACTACAAAACAAGCTAACGACGGGCTGGCCGCCGAACAACTGCCGAAAGGGCCTCGCTGCAATAGCGAAGGTTGGTCGAGAGCCTTCTTGCCTTCTTGTTAACGTATCGTCGGTGAAACCTGATGTGTATGAAATTCACCTGAAATGAAAGGCAAAACTGGCTCTTCTGAGTGGCAGCACATTCAGAGGTAGACATGCTGCATCCGAGTCGCTGCGGGCACCCGTGGCTGTCGATGTCTATCAAGACTCGAGCACGGTGTGTCGCCGAGGATATGGAGGAAACAGGTACCGTCATGAGATGCCTGTCTTGTGGCCCTTGGTACCCTGCAAAGAACCGAAATAGCAGGAAGGAGCATCACCCATGCACTGAACACGTAGCACGCCACGCGTCAAGGCTAGGCCATGCATGCGCATCACGTGTTGGCCAAGGCCAAGCTTCCCTCGAGGCGAGCGAAGGCGTCGCCGGAGACCTCGCCGGAGGTTGTAATGTCGGGGGAGGAGGAAGACGTCGTTGCCCGACATCACCGCGTGACATGCTGATGTAGAGTTGTCAGCTACGGTGTGTTGATAATCGTCTTCTTCATCTCCTAAGTTGGATGGCAAGGACGCAGGCTGCCATGGTTTGCGCCATCTTGGTTGAGCTCGACGAAGCGGCCGAAGGGGTGGCGTCGGCTTGGCGAAAGGGACGGCGCAGGGGCGGACAAGTCCAGTGTAGGGATGGACCCGTCCGGTGGAGGCGGAGCCCATCTGCACCGGTGTGAGGCGGAGGGGCCGACGGTGGAGAGCGTCGATGGAGAGAGCCAGCATGAGGCAGGGGCGAAGCTGACCAGGCGGGGTTGCCATTGAAGCACAGAAGGCAGATCCCGTGTCGTCAGCACCAAATCCAGCGCGGAGCAGCGCAGATCTGCCAACTCCCGGTAGGAAAAGTGTGGAAGCGATGGATGGTGGGGGGTGAGGAGATCCTACAGCTACTTTATTGGGAGCTGAGAGAGGCTCTTGGTGGCATGCCTCCAAGCGTAGCTCGCCGGCAACGGACTCGCCCGCGACAGCAAGCATGGTAACGGCGGCGGCCACCAAGAACATTACAGCTGAAAAGAAAAACATGCGGGACAAGCCCAAAAGCTAGGCAAACCAGAGACTGAAACAATACTAAAACTACAAAGGGGTGGCTCCTCTCCACTCGCCAGCCACCGGCGAGGTCGCCGGAGGCAGGGGAGGGAGGGGGCCGGGGTGGATTTTGGTGGGAGTCGCTGTTGGAGAGAGAGAGAGACGACGTTTTCTCAGAACGGGGTGGATTATCCGCCCTCCACACGAATTTGATTCGTTCCCGATTCCCCAACGCCCAGACGTATTGTGTGGTTGGCTTTATACTAAGTTGAGAATGAGAGGCATCAAGAACAAATTATATGGTGAATACGATGCTGTAGGTACCTTTTCTTTTTTGCGATGACGAAACTGCTGATACTTCTGGTAATAGAAGCCGTCTTGTAGGAACCATGCTAGCTCGAATTTAAAACATCTTAAATTTTCCCTATAGTCAGGGGCGAAGCCAGCCTGGAGACTGGCCGGTGTCAACACCATTTTCTACCGGTTTAGTAACCTTGTAAACAGAATTTGAGCAGTATTTTGCCTTAGGCTTCATTTGGATGTTGGTATTGACGGTGTAGAATTGAATTGGAGCTCCAATGCCAAATCTGAGCTGAATTGGAAATGGCCTGCAATGCTATTTGGATGTTTATTTAATTGGTAATTGGAATCATAGGGTAGCAGCCAATTCCAAGTCCTGTTTGGATGTAGAAAGCACTGAATTGTAAAACTTTGAACGTTTGAACAACATACATACAACATACAATATGTTACATCTATCAAAATATATTTTGCATAACTGTTGCATATATTTGAAAGAATATATATGACATCAAACTCAAAAAGCATGAGAATATGTGGAAAATAGTAAAAAAAAGGAAAAAAAATCTGAAAATTTCCAAATATCAGCGACAACATTTTTAAAGATATTGATGGCTGGACAGCAGCATAAATGTTGAGGAGCTACCGAGTTATCTATATTCCCCTATGACAATCTAAGATTGACACCCCCCGAAGAAAGACCTACTCTTAATGCCATATTTGGAAAGTGAAGAGATCATAACAGATATCAGTTGGGAGGGGCATAGTAATTCCAAAAACTACTTGTATTATATTGGTGTTACCCTGTAAATTAAAGCCCTTTTATCTAAACAATGCATGATTGCTGAAACAATACATCTACTGGCTATCTTTCATTATTTTTTTTCCAATTTGTTTCTTAATCTTTGGTCTCAAGTGCACTACGCATGAGTTGGGTCATCACTAAGCCATTTGGCAAAGAGATCTCCATTTCTCGCCATTGCTCAAGTTTCAACAGATGAGGCACATATCTTTGTCCTTGCTTTCAATTGCCGAGGAGTTAAACTGAGGTGTCCTCAGTCCTACTTTTCTGTCGTTCTACTTTTGAACACTGAGCTGGTGTAAACAATGATGGTTGCTCACAGTCAGGAAAACTCTAGTTTCGTTGAATGAGGCGTCATAACTCATGCAAGCTTTACGTTGCCCGAGTAGCTAGCGCCGACACGGTCTTTTGGGCCCATCCATTGAGACAAATAGTGCATGGAAGCTGCTATACATGTTATCATGGCTTATGTCTTTTGACTTATACTCTATTGCTATAGTGATTCAGAGACATAAGCTAGAAAAAGCATAAAAAATATTTATTCATGCTTATTCTGTCATGCACATTACCAAAAAATATATAAGCCAGTGAGGCAAAAGCCACAATAAACCGTACTAAACGGCCCCTCATGAGCAACCGGTGCTCTTAGTAGCAAATGTTTGTCGGTTTTCTTTTTGTCCAAAATACAGGTTCATTTGCAATTCAGATAGCTCAAGAATCATACTCCCTCTATTCACATATCTATCTAGTTTTGTCCTAAGTAGATGTTTTTTAACTTTGACCAACAATCTAGTGACACCTTTTTTTGTGTTGTCAATATTTATAGTTTTTTCATAGTTAATAGTCAAAGTTTAAAAGGTTTGACGTATGATAAAACTAGGTATATACTATATTTATAAACAGAGGAAGTATATGCATGGTAATAAAATTGAACTTAACAGTATACATTCCTTGGTCTGTTATTGTGGTCAATTTCCTATTGGCATGTATGTCCTGACGGTGACAAGTCAGGAATATGGCTTCAGGATTCGATGGCTGTCATCGCGTGGGGAGCGAGGCGGCTGATGCCTGTCGACGGGGGCGCTGTTTTTTTCTTTTTTTAGATAGCCTGTGCGGCCGTGCGTTAAGATTGAGTCCCCGAGTTGTTTTATTTTTTGAGCAAACGCTGCAAACGCGTAGTATGCCGAAACTGCATCAGTTGTCATTGTTGTCCAAGCAACTATGAGATAGATTGGGGATTAGCACCAAAGCTAGTGCCAGGTGATTTGCAGATAAATTACTGTAACCCATTTTCCTGTGACCAATTCGCGATTCAGATTCCTACCAGCAGGGTCCGTGAGCGAGCGGCGCGTGGCACAGCGAGCAGGTGGCGCACGCGCGAGCCACTAGTCGACGCAGCCGACGTGGAAGTAGTGCATGCACGCCGGCAACACCGTGACGGCCACGCCGCGGTGCTCGATCTGTGGTGTGGTTGCCGCTGGCGTTCTGCGGTTTGAGCGAGGGCGAGGGCCGGCGGCCAGGCGGAGGACGGCGGCGATGGCCAACTTGTACTTCCATGAGATGCCGGAGCCGTACGGCCGCTGGTTATTCCCGCTGCTATTGGTGGACATGGATCGACCAGTGATCACGAGTCGTAGTAAATGCTGAAATTAGGAGGTGGTTAATACTATTGGGTGAAAATATTTGCACGGTCAAGATGAATGCAAACATAAGCGTGCTGTGTTCTCAGAGGCATGTGTATTTGGGACCTGAAAGTACAAACTTTGGTCCTGAGAAGAAAAACAAACAATTAACCATCGGGTTTTGCATTACTCAACACAGAAATCTACCCCAAAACATTCCGAGTTAAATAAAAGCGTCAGAAGTGTGCACAACAGGAATTGCTATGATTCAAATATAGAGTAAAAAAATCTGTCCACCTAGTACTTCTCTGTCCGAGGCACCAGCTTTTTGATTTTCTTGAGCCGGGCGTAGCCTATGGCGGTTCAAGCATGGCGCACGAGGAAGCAACATGGCTCAGCTAGCTTGACGGGCCGCCGGAAGCGCAGCGTCAGGCCGGCGAACCATGATTGATGCATGTCGGTCATGGCCAACGTGTCGGACGAGCGCCTCGGGGTCGCGTTTGCCCTCTGTCTTGATTCTCACATAGCTACAAATGCTTATGCCAGACACCGTGGTTGCTCTGGCATGGCGTGCTTTGATGCCTAGCTAGACATAACCTTCGATGACATGCTGGGCGAAAGATTTGAACTAAAAGGTAATTACAGAAAAGTTTAGGGTCTTTTGTGTAAAAAGACAGGACCAAAACATAATTACAGATAACCTTGGGGGCTTATCTGTAAAATGTCCAGGGCTGGGAATTTCCAGGGATTTTGGATTTATTTTTCTGTTGGAAATGGTGTAGACCGAGTCCACGAGAGCCGTGGACCGGGCCTGGGCTGCGGTGCACGGGTCCATGGTGGACCAGACGGGGGCGCGCGGCGGCTGCTCGCCGGCGTGCTCGCCGGCGGCGCGTATGGGGTGAGTCGACGGCAGAATCTAGTCGCGGGAGGTCGAGCGCGTGTCGGGGAAGCTAGGGACGCTGGACCTTGTCGACGGGGATGGATGGCGTGATGATGCAGGCTCGCCGGAGAT
>LAPY01001653.1:83087-97715 GCA_000970635.1 Eragrostis tef
CCGAGCCCCCCGCGGCTGGGGCGGCGTCCGGCCAGCGGAGCCACGTGAACGGAGATTTTGTCCACCTACTGTGACGCGTGGTGACGACGACGGCGGGATCAATAGGATCGGCCGCTAAACAAGGGCGCTGCGCCCGGCAGAGAAGGATCTCCCCGGGGGCACGCGATGTGGAAGCTGTGGTGAGTTATTGGTTGGGTCACAGAATCATAACCTTCTCGTGATACCATGCAAGAGAGATAGATTGTTGTAAAATGCGATGAATTGTATTGCATTGAGCCCCTCGGTCGGTATATATAAAAATACATGACTTGGAGAGTAAGACATCTCCAGAATACATATGGCAGTTCTAGATACATAATATAACATATCAAATATACTCTAACAAACTAGAAGCGCTATCAAATATACTCTAACAAACTAGAAGCGCTATCAAATATACTCTAACAAACTAGAAGCGCTATCAAATATACTCTAACAAACTAGAAGCGCTATCAAATATACTCTAACAAACTAGAAGCGCTATCAAATATACTCTAACAAACTAGAAGCGCTATCAAATATACTCTAACAAACTAGAAGCGCTATCAAATATACTCTAACAAACTAGAAGCGCTATCAAATATACTCTAACAAACTAGAAGCGCTATCAAATATACTCTAACAAACTAGAAGCGCTGTCATGTTGGCAATAAGCTGGACACAGAGCTCCATCCATGTCTAGACATATATAAGCATTCACAAGACATGACTTTTCTTTCTATTATCAATACATGTGCTAGGAAGATAGCACGATGGCTCATTGTGTGATGCCACACTCTACTAGTTATCTGCCAACCCAAAGAGAGCAAAAGAGATCGATAGCTAATTTTTCTCTGTCAGCGATTAACTCCAATTGCGCGTTCATTATATTTCACGGTATCAGTGGATCACTGTTTAAGATCAAGTCTGCCAGACCAGTCTCATCATTGTTCTGACATGTGTGTCCGATATTCTTAAAAGAATCGGTGAGATTGTGATATTTTACCGACCGATAGATTAAGAACGCTATTACTAGACCGGCTAGTACTGAATAATTTCATTTTATTGCTACTTACATTTCACGGGTTTCAGTGGATCACTGTATAAGATCAAGTCTGCCAGACCAGTCTCATCATTGTTCTTACATGTGTGTCCGATATTCTTAAAAGAATCGGTGAGATTGTGATATTTTACCGACCGATAGATTAAGAGCGCTATTACTAGACCGGCTAGTACTGAATAATTTCATTTTATTGCTACTTACATTTCTTCGTGCTGTATGCTGTCAATATATTATATTTATCGGTTCAAGCTTTTCTCAGCGGATGATTTTAAATTATACTAACTGCAAGGACGGATCACCTTCCACTATTAGGTTGTCATCATCGAATTAATGTCGCTTCTGATTCCTCACATTATGAAACTGATTCTACCCACTCTAGAAATCCTCCATTTGACGAGACAAACGTACGGAGATGGAGAGCAACCTATGCAGGAGATTGATGGATCAGAATGTGCAGCCTATTGTGCCACAATCAAGAATGTTTACCTGAAAGAAAAGCATCAGAGAAATCTTTCATATGTCAGGGAGGTATGATGATACTGCACAAGACATATATTAGCAAGATGCACATGCAACTGCCCTCTGTTAGTCCGCTACCAGTTTCTGGCCACTTTATCACTACAGAGATGAAAATTTACCTTATGGAATTTATACGGTTCTTCACGTACGTATGTAAATGATAAATCTAAAAGGAGAAGGTGAAGCAAGTCATCCACAAGGCATGAACGCACACCACTAGATCACTGTCATCCTGTAACATTAATTGATTCCTTTACTTCGGGTTTCTGTTATCTAAAAATGTAACGCTGAAAAATGAGAGTCCAATAAAACTTGAAGCTATGTTGAGGCATCAAGGGAAACCGTGGAACCTGACAGTGAGAGGAAAAAAAAAACGTGGGAAACTAGGATAGCGTTGGAGTTATCTGGAATGTGACAGTTTGAGAGTTGCTGTACGCTATAGTTGTACTTTAATTTCATATTTTAATTTATTTATATTGTGTGACAAAATGGGAACTCTACGGAGAGCTCGTGATTGGGTTCCACGAGATTTGTCATCAACCCGAGTCAACTACGGAGGTGTACTACTGCACAATGCGAGTTCATTGTATTCCTAACCACATTCGTCCGCGCTACACTCAAGGATGTACCCCTTTCCAAGTCTTTATTTTCTCTCCCCCCTTGATCCAAATACCAACCTGCGAGAACACAACATATCCATGTCATCTGTACCTACATATATATAGATCCATTCCGTGTGAAGTTATTTCATAACATAGTTTGTCCATTTATGTTATGGTACTCCTATCTTGTGAGCAATATTACAGGGTGCATACACGAATGTAGCATGTAATACCCATACACGTAAAGGGGACATGAGGGCTTCGCACGTACTAGGTTTAGAATGAGAGGCATCAAGAACAAATTATGCGGCGAATCGAATGCTGCTGGCACATATGGACGAGAGCATACACGAAGTTATCACCAGTTTCGTAGCTGGAGGATAAACCAATGTTCTAGGTCCACCAAGAGTTGGCACTTGCGAGAGACACAATTTTTTAAATCTGTTAGTTAACTGACTAAATAAGACACGCGAAACACGGGGTAATAAGTGTTCAGTTTTGTTGCCTGTTAGATGCTCTTAGACTAAACACGGAGTAGCATATTGCTATATCCAAGACGCCACGTTGCATGAGGAACAATAAACTCTTGTGACAATACTACTACTCTGATTGCTAGTGTCATCTTGTCATATTTAAGTATACTTCGCTTGTTTGGCAGCTGCACAAGGCATAAGTTTATATTAGCAGGATGCACATGCAACTGCATCTGTTAGCCTGCTACCAGTTCCTACAGCCACTTCATCGCTAGAGAGGTAAACATTTTCCTTATGGAATCGACAGGGTGTCTTCATGTATTTATTCAAAATCCAAAAGGAGCAGGGGCGGAGCGTAGTGGAAACCATCCTGGGCTCTGGCCCCTATTGTCCTGAGCAGCCAGTCATCCAATCTACGGTTCTGTTGCCTGCGCCACCGTTGAAGCCTGGGGAAGCTCGGACGAAGAAGACACAACATCGAACCGTTTTTGGGTTTTGTTTGGGCCAGGCCTGAATGACGCGAAGACTACCATCGATATGGCCCTTCTACCATGACAAACAAGTATTGTGGCCGCGTTTAGTATGTACAGAGTATTTTGGTCACCTAAAAGTATTGCGGCCTTTCTGCCGGTATCCGTCGTTTGGACGCTTCGCCTAGCGGTGTCGCCCTTCTGCAGTTCTGCGGTGGTGTGCTCGGCTCCAACCGAACGGCCATGTTACAGGGAGGCTTTTAAAAAAAGCCAGAAGGTGGCCAGTTACGGCCCCGACCGCCGACCACTTCATCCTTTGTGGCGAACACCGGGGAGCGGCCTCACAACACCAGAGGCCCCAGCGTCCAGACAACTCCGGAGCTAATACGCTGAGTTGGCCAGCTCGCAACCCCCTCCTGTAACATTGATTCTCTTATTTCAGGTTTCTTTTATATATTTGAAATGTAATGCTGAAAAGAGAATCCCAATAAAACTTGATACACACGGGGATATCATGAGACAACTTGTGTGCGGTTTTGCCCCGATTGAGAAGCCTCATACACATTGGAGTTTTGACATTTTCCTGACCGCTGATCAAATGGTGAAAATCGCTGTGCCGTACCCAGCAAGTATGAGCTTATTGGCCCTCATTATCACCGTTGTCAATAAAGAGAAACACGTGCTTAAGAATATTTACTGCATGAAAACTGAAAGACTGGGTAAACCTTAAGTAGAACCTGAATGTATCAGAGGAGTTGATCAAACGGGATGCACCTGTAATTCTTGTACTATAAGTCTGGCAGACAAAGAAGCTTAACTCACAAAGTCCACAGCATCAGAGACAGATTCTGGGCCTCTACCACAGGCAAAGACTGCTCTTCAGTTCTGGCGCTGACCCAGGCAAATCGGCAAGGTTTACTGGAATACCGGGTCTTATTCTGTCATTCTTCGCTCATGGAAAATAACGAAAAGGAAGAAGAATGAAGTCTCTTGTACCGCAAGAAACTAGCGGCTATACGTCCAAGTCGTCGTAGGTTGAAAAGAAGCATGGTCTGTAGACTGGAAAATGTTGTGCGCCGACGAGCATGTGACCGTTTGCCTCCCTTTAAGATTCAGAAAGTGTCATATACTTTTTGAAGACATACCCGATCAAAGTCTCATTAGAAAGGGAGCATATCCTATGAGAACCAGGTTCGTGTAAGAACTATGAGAACTCCAATCTAGCCCACATGATCTTGATCTAAGAGGACACATGAATTCAGGTGAGAGGGTGATTTACAAAATCACCGTCTACTTAATTATACTTTTGCAAATTACCCCTCCCACCTCTCCCTTGGATCAAGATCATGTGGCTCAGATTGGAGTTCTCATAGTTCTCACACAAATCTAGTTCTCATATTACTTTTGTTTAAATTAATAGAAAAAAAAGGTAGGGGGCTCCCCTGCCGTTCGCCTCAAAAAAAAATCTGGTTCTCATATGATATGTTGCCCATTATAAAACCATGTCTTTTTTTTTCCTTTGACGTGAAATATTACAAATCATGTCAATTTTGTAATTGACCTAAGTTAGGGAGAAAAGAGGTGCGTAGCCTCATAGCCATTGGCCTCCACGAAGCAGATGTTCCACAAGTGTTTTTTATGCACCGTTATTATTGTTGGCTGCCCATGTATCCCATCCAAGGACCATTTGAGGTTTACCCATTATTAGGGCGGTCCCCAACAATAGACTCTTAGCTAACTCTTAGAATTGTTTATTTATAAAAAAAAATATATAAGAGACAACTACCTCTTCAATTGTTGCTTCTAGACTACTTCTTAGCTATCTCTTAGAATTATTTAAGAATGGATATGATGTGGCTGACTCTTACTAACTCTTCTTCAAGAGTCAGTACTGTCGCATCTTTTCTCTTTTTCTAATAAACAATTCTAAGAGATAGCTAAAAGGTAGCCTAGAAGCAACCATTAAAGAATTAGCTATCTCTTATATATTCCTTTTTTTTAATAAAAAATTCTAAGAGTTAGCTAAGAGGAAACCATTAGAGATGCCCTTATGTACGCGGCTGCAGAAAGCAGTTATGCGAGGTAGGCGAGAGCATGAGTAAACGATCTATTATATTATACATGTAAATAAGAAGAGAAAATAGGAGAAAATAATCTGAGACAATAAGAAAAGAAAATAAATCTGAGAAAATAAGAAGAGAAAATTACACACACTGCCATCATGAAAAAATTAGTCACTAAACCCCCTACAAATATTTATAAAAAGCAAAATTCGAAATAATAAAAAATAGCCAAAAATACCCTCGCACATCTTTCTAAATTGACCACCATGCTATTTTTTGTAAAAACAATTAAATTTAGAATAACAAAAATTAAAAAATACCCTTCAAATCTATTTCTAAATTACCTACCATGCCATTATGAGTAAAAAACAACTAAATTAGTAATAATAAAAATAGCTAAAAAATACCCCTCACGCCTATTTCTAAATTACCCACAATGCCAGTTACGAGTCTAGAAAATTAATTCAGAATAACAAAAAATAGCCCAAAATACCCCTAATCCAATTTACCCAGCATACCAATATGAGACAAAAGTCATCTAAAAAAAATATGAGTCAAAAATAGCTCAATTTAGAATAATAAAAATAAAATTTAAATGAAAGTGGATATATTTTCTCTTTAATTTGTTAGGAAATACACCTTAAATTACCACATGAAAAACATAAACTATATAATAATTTATATCACATCCTTAGCTAAAACTTTACATGCAATGCACCTTTCATTAGAATTCGAAATCTTTCAGATATAATTTAGCTGAAACATGAGTTGCAATGCATTATTTTCTAAATATGTAATGCCTTAATGGTTAAAAACTAACAATATTTACCTTCAATAAGTGAATAGGTAATAAACAGGCGTATGCATTTCTATAAAAAAAGGAAACAAAAAAAATACTTGACAAAGTGTAAAGATCACTTTTAAGGTGACAATTGTATTATAGAATTTCAAGATCATACACCCATAACTTTCGAACATAATCCCAATATACAAACATATATGATGGTTAAACTTTGGATGACCTTAAGCAACCATAACAATCTCTGAGAATGCACATAAGCGCGATCCATCTGCTTACATAGTACCACGATAATCATTGGCAGCCCTAAGTAGACCCCGATCTTTAGTGTAAAGACATAAATCTACGATAAGCATATATATTCCAGTTTTCAAGGGAACTTAGGTATGTGTGTAACCGCGAGTGACATGGGGCTGGCTTGATGAAGACTGAGCTATTGAGCCATGGCTACTATATGCTATACAACCATATGTGCACTTGAGCACTGTGATTGATGTTTGAACACGGAAACATCATATGACAATGCAATTAACAAAGTAACTTAATGGAGATATGAGGAGTGAAGTTAGATGTCGTGGTGGATGGAACCATATTATAAAGCACGGAATAGGGATTTATTATTCAATATGTGCTTCACATCGGAAACAAAATACAAGACTATCAATCGGATATAGAAATAATTATAAAAAGCTCAAAGTATTCAGACAAGGTGTCATGTAGCAAACATGCATTGTTGCAAAGAGCTTAAAATTGCAAGAGACGAGATATGTGAATCAAAGTTAAGAAGTTCTTCATTACATGCTAATCTAAGAAAATTATTAGGTATTGTTTATTTCCCTAAAGTATATTGCGTAACTTCTATTAGTGTTGTCTCTATTTCGTTGAAACCATGTTATGTGTCCTATTTTTTAAAAAACAAAAAATAACATAGAAGCATGTCCAAGATGAATGAATGTTGATAGAAGAACAATTGATTAGAATAAGTAGACGGAGCATGATGAAACAAATTATGAAAAAAATGAGAGTTCTATATTATTAAAATTGCATAGAAAAGCATCAATTTTGTTCAATTTGCTTGGTTTAGGAAAAATAACAAATATGTTATGATTGAATTCATATCATGTCTATTATTTTATGTTGTTCCCATGATTCATTTTTTATTGTAGCCCTTACACAGTACTTACATATTCACTATTTTTGACCACATATTTTTGTCTGCCAGTTGCCACAATGATGACCTTTGCATGTATGGTACCTATAAATATTGGTTATTTTAATATGACATTCAAATAATTGATGACTCATCACACACTCAAATTGACAGTCAATGAGAATTTTCTACAATTAATTTTAGCTATGTCGGAAATGTATTACTATAAAAAAAAGAATAAATCATGTTCAAACTCCTGCAATATAAAAATAATTTAAATACTTTAACAAATCTAGTTGCGCAAATGCGCGGGCAACCATTCTAGTTGAATATATATCAATACATTTAACACAACATTAAGACTTGATTGAGGGTGACTATATTCTATAGCCGGCTACATAGTATAGCTTATTATGTGGCCACGTTAGTTTTACGATAAAATTTTCAGATTTACGACAATTTGAATGAAATATTTACGACATCACGTTCTAGGGCACGTGTCACAAGCAGAATTACGATAAAAGCATAGTAAATTACTTAAAATATCGTAAATCAATATACATGAACACCGTAAATTACAACAATGCAGAGCACTATTGTGTCGCCGGCTACATTATAAGAGATCTACTTGATTAGTTCTTGTTCAAGCCTAATGTATATGCATATGCCTGACCAAAGGGACACAATGTCCTGAAAGTGGACCCCACGTGGAGTCTATACCTCTGGCTTGGCCTACAACATGCAATTTATAGGAACCCATTCTGCTCTGCCAACCTGTGGTATGTGCAAAGTACATTCTGAACCTAAAGTAATCCTCTTTGCCTGACCGTGATGCATGAAAAAATCGCAATGGCTGGTAATCGGGGGAGAAAAGGATGGGGCCAAAAATGCCTTATGCAGCCTATGCAACTCCCAGAAAGAAAGAACAAATCATGCACCTACTAATACACTGCAATCTTGCACAGGAAGAGCTCAATTTAGAATAATAAAAATAAAATTTAAATGAAAGTGGATATATTTTCTCTTTAATTTGTTAGGAAATACACCTTAAATTACCACATGAAAAACATAAACTATATAATAATTTATATCACATCCTTAGCTAAAACTTTACATGCAATGCACCTTTCATTAGAATTCGAAATCTTTCAGATATAATTTAGCTGAAACATGAGTTGCAATGCATTATTTTCTAAATATGTAATGCCTTAATGGTTAAAAACTAACAATATTTACCTTCAATAAGTGAATAGGTAATAAACAGGCGTATGCATTTCTATAAAAAAAGGAAACAAAAAAAATACTTGACAAAGTGTAAAGATCACTTTTAAGGTGACAATTGTATTATAGAATTTCAAGATCATACACCCATAACTTTCGAACATAATCCCAATATACAAACATATATGATGGTTAAACTTTGGATGACCTTAAGCAACCATAACAATCTCTGAGAATGCACATAAGCGCGATCCATCTGCTTACATAGTACCACGATAATCATTGGCAGCCCTAAGTAGACCCCGATCTTTAGTGTAAAGACATAAATCTACGATAAGCATATATATTCCAGTTTTCAAGGGAACTTAGGTATGTGTGTAACCGCGAGTGACATGGGGCTGGCTTGATGAAGACTGAGCTATTGAGCCATGGCTACTATATGCTATACAACCATATGTGCACTTGAGCACTGTGATTGATGTTTGAACACGGAAACATCATATGACAATGCAATTAACAAAGTAACTTAATGGAGATATGAGGAGTGAAGTTAGATGTCGTGGTGGATGGAACCATATTATAAAGCACGGAATAGGGATTTATTATTCAATATGTGCTTCACATCGGAAACAAAATACAAGACTATCAATCGGATATAGAAATAATTATAAAAAGCTCAAAGTATTCAGACAAGGTGTCATGTAGCAAACATGCATTGTTGCAAAGAGCTTAAAATTGCAAGAGACGAGATATGTGAATCAAAGTTAAGAAGTTCTTCATTACATGCTAATCTAAGAAAATTATTAGGTATTGTTTATTTCCCTAAAGTATATTGCGTAACTTCTATTAGTGTTGTCTCTATTTCGTTGAAACCATGTTATGTGTCCTATTTTTTAAAAAACAAAAAATAACATAGAAGCATGTCCAAGATGAATGAATGTTGATAGAAGAACAATTGATTAGAATAAGTAGACGGAGCATGATGAAACAAATTATGAAAAAAATGAGAGTTCTATATTATTAAAATTGCATAGAAAAGCATCAATTTTGTTCAATTTGCTTGGTTTAGGAAAAATAACAAATATGTTATGATTGAATTCATATCATGTCTATTATTTTATGTTGTTCCCATGATTCATTTTTTATTGTAGCCCTTACACAGTACTTACATATTCACTATTTTTGACCACATATTTTTGTCTGCCAGTTGCCACAATGATGACCTTTGCATGTATGGTACCTATAAATATTGGTTATTTTAATATGACATTCAAATAATTGATGACTCATCACACACTCAAATTGACAGTCAATGAGAATTTTCTACAATTAATTTTAGCTATGTCGGAAATGTATTACTATAAAAAAAAGAATAAATCATGTTCAAACTCCTGCAATATAAAAATAATTTAAATACTTTAACAAATCTAGTTGCGCAAATGCGCGGGCAACCATTCTAGTTGAATATATATCAATACATTTAACACAACATTAAGACTTGATTGAGGGTGACTATATTCTATAGCCGGCTACATAGTATAGCTTATTATGTGGCCACGTTAGTTTTACGATAAAATTTTCAGATTTACGACAATTTGAATGAAATATTTACGACATCACGTTCTAGGGCACGTGTCACAAGCAGAATTACGATAAAAGCATAGTAAATTACTTAAAATATCGTAAATCAATATACATGAACACCGTAAATTACAACAATGCAGAGCACTATTGTGTCGCCGGCTACATTATAAGAGATCTACTTGATTAGTTCTTGTTCAAGCCTAATGTATATGCATATGCCTGACCAAAGGGACACAATGTCCTGAAAGTGGACCCCACGTGGAGTCTATACCTCTGGCTTGGCCTACAACATGCAATTTATAGGAACCCATTCTGCTCTGCCAACCTGTGGTATGTGCAAAGTACATTCTGAACCTAAAGTAATCCTCTTTGCCTGACCGTGATGCATGAAAAAATCGCAATGGCTGGTAATCGGGGGAGAAAAGGATGGGGCCAAAAATGCCTTATGCAGCCTATGCAACTCCCAGAAAGAAAGAACAAATCATGCACCTACTAATACACTGCAATCTTGCACAGGAAGTCATAAAAACATTCCTGAATTTGAAAGCACAAATCACCTACTAATACACTGCAATCTTGCACAGGAAGCAATAAATGCGGACCGCACAGTGCCACAATTTCTACAACAGAAGGTGGGGAACATGAACAAACAAACATGGAGGCTTCTTACTGGGGCAATTTTATGCGCCTAGTGAAACATTTGGAAGGAGAGGAACCGGCGTATTTTTGAAGCAAAAAGTCAAACAGCACTCCATGTCGCATCACTAGCTATACAAAGTGACATGAATGTTGCCTCTAGTTTCAGTCAACTGTTAGCTCGTCCATACATATCCTTTTCTTTCTTTGTGTTTTGTGTTTTCCGTCTGCAAAACTTGTGTTTGTCTAAGCTTTTCTCCTTTTTGCCATACTTAGCTACGGCTAACAGGGCATTTGTTTAAGACTATGTTTTGTGCTTCTTTCTTCTTAATGCAAAGACGGAACACGTTCCATAGTTGTCATTAAAAAAAGTATTTATATGCATAATATTTAGGTGATTACTGATTAGCCTAGAGTCGACCGGGGAAAATCACCTCCAAAGAAAATTGTGGAGCGGCCATAAGCTTGGGATTTACACCAGGCTAGAGCGACGAAGTACTACAATGGTCAGGACGTGAAAACCATGCTAGGTTGTACCAAATAAACACGAACTAGAATATGCGGAATCTCAACAACACTGCGGAGACATGTGGTCCTGCAAAGTTTGCGCTCGATCGTTAGTCATTACATAGGCACTTGCATATACATCATTCAGTTTAGACGTCATTTATCTTTCTGGCACTTTGTCGTGCACCTTGAGAGGTCGAGATTTCTTCCCGGTGGAGTAGAATTACAAAAGCGTATATTATTTTACGTAGAAACTGTTTAGGCTTTAACTTATTGTTATGCGCAATAATTTTAGTAATCCTACACCTGCTTGGACTGTTGCGTTGATCGAGGAAATTCGCCATCCTGACGCACGTCCGAGAGACCAGCTTCATAAGCTTGTCTGGTAGGCCTACTTTACTGATGCAATTGGCAGCACCAATATTGGCACGAGGCAAGCCTTTCACACAATGTGATTACATTGATATAAGCCACTTACGTGTTGGCTAAATAAACTCAAGTTCTTGCCAAATGGTTCACGCAAAATGTGTAGCAATGACGTTGGCTGCTCAATGTTTTCGTACAAGGTGTTTACCTAACTAATGTCACTTCCAGTGAATAATGCAGAAGCCCCAGCTTCGTTAAAACAAAAACAAAAAAAGAATACCAAAGTCATCAATCAGACATGACCAGTCGGGGAAAAAAAGATGCATCCATGTCCAATGCGGTGAGGCTCCGGGTTAACTAATACACAATCATATATGGTACGTATTACATTATTTATGCCTAATGTGTGACCTCAATCGTTGACATGTGGGATCTATTTGTTTGAAATGTTGATCGAGTAGATTATTTTTTCAAACATGACGATTTCATGTTTGAAGTGCTGCGACAGAAACTTGTTGTAGGACTTCAAAATAATTGAAGCAATAAGTCCAACGAAAATGGAATGATGTGGCATCGCTAGGTGTATCTAAGTGATTTGACATCGCAATTACACTTTCGATCTGGACTATTTTAGCAACAAGCCACTGCATTATGAAATTATGCGTTCAAGGGCCGTTGGAAACTCCGTTGAGTTGGACAGCTTTAATCCCATGGATCAGATCAGGACGTGCCATATGCAAAGTGGTTTGTTGAGCTGAAGCGTTGTTTAGCTTCCAACCTGCAAGCCAGAATGGCCATGAGCTTGAGCGGAGTATAAACCAAGGCATAATTTGGCAATTGTTTCTATCGATAACAACAGACGTCTCAGAAGCAGCATTTCGTCCCTTTTGTAAACTTTAAGTCAAAGATGAAAACAAGACAAAAATATATCGTGGCTACATATATTAGGCTTACTCTGTCATCTCAGTTCTTAAGAACTAAATATCTCAACCAAAATCATCCATATATATGCACACAGCTCCAGGTGAAAGAATATTTGAACAAGCAATGACCAACTCAATGATCTCGTAAAGTTAGAGCTCTGTCAAAGCAGCCTATCTTAAGTTACTTGATTTGAAAACTTGTCTGGTTGATATATTTCTGAAGGAAAATTCTCTTCATGACGAATATATCATAGCACTTGTCGATGTGAAAATCTTACCAATCCATTTACACCCAAACGTCCCCACCCAAACAATTTATTTTGTCCGTTTTACACCCTATACAAAATGATGGATCACTTTACTCCCTCAAAAAATTCCATTCGATGCAATATATATACTCTATTGAGGTTTGTCTTTTTTGATTCTCAGCCTACAAGAGGAATTTTAAGCTTCAATTTTGCGTGATACAGCACTCACAATAACCTATTTCAAAATAATTATGAGATATGTTTATACTATCTATAAAGTTTAATTGCAATTACGTATGTATTCATATAAATGATATCAAAAATAAGTTTAAAAATATTTGAACATAGGTTGTCGAAATTATCATCATGCAAATTTTTTAGCTTCAGTTCCACTTTTAGCCTGAGAAACAAAAAATAAACTTCAGTAAGATGTATATTGCATCAATTGGAATTGCTTGGGAGAGTAAAATGAGCCATCATTCTGTTTAGGGAGTGAAACGGAGTAAATTGAATAGTCTGAAAGAGTAAAATAGACAGTTTACAAATTTTAATGTGCGAACGTTTATATCCTACATTAAAAGACAAATTGATTTATATTTTTTGTGGGGGAAATGGATTGTATATTTGACCACAAATATTGTCGGAAAGAGTTTAGTACTAAATAGTTACCCCTTGCAACAACATGTTACTACGTAAAAATACCAGTATAGTCCATGAGATGCATATGAACTAGGATATGTGTTCACCATCCAATCTGAAAATATTGGCAAAATTGTACCATCGAACTAGTATATTCAAACAAAGTTAGGTATGTTACTCTGTTAATTAGGTATTTTCTGTTTTAAATTAGTTTCTTATTGTTTCGCCGTGACTGATTGCAAGTCATGAAACTACTGAACGAGTCATGATATAAAACAGGTTTAGTTTCTTGACGCGGCAAACAGTCATGTCTTACATCACATTAGATGAATATATTAAATGCTTGGTCCTGGTCAGCGAAATGTGTTGCATTACTCCACCAAGAAAGCGACGTGACCCTGCATGACAGCTTAGTCCAATTATTAATTTCATGGGAATACACATTCTTTCTTGCAGTGAACTGCGCCAGCTTATTGAAATAACTATGTCTTTTTTTATGTTTATTAGATCTCACAGCAGTTAAGATGTAGGACAGATTATACGAAATAATTCTGAAAATCACAGTGGGTAGTTTACAAATCACTTTCGAGTCGAACACGAACACGTACAATATATTTTCAGCCAAACACGGGAGAAATTTTGAACCATTTATGATGAAAGTCTTCCCAACACTTCCAAACTCGGTCGCGTCGTGTGTTCCTTCTGTTGGCTGCAACCTGCAACTGCAGAATATTGTGGCCCTTGCGATATGATTCACATATTGAAACAGAACGTACCAGACCCTTGTGGAGTCAAGTCAAATGTTTGGCGCCTAATTAGTTAGATAAACTAATCGAGTCTCTTTTTTTACGGGGCAATGTTTCATGTGCACAAATATTATAAATACAGGAAACGTAAGAGATTGAAAACGAGAGAATTAAGGAGACAAAGCACATGATATATTAGTTCTACACGTAATTGCTTAACCCTGCATTCAGTGAAGAAGAAAACCAAGTTCCAGGTATACTCTCTGCGTTCTTATATTGACAGTGTTAGAAAAAAAATTAGTTCAAAATTGCACTATTTACATATAGATACTTTAGGATATTTTTTACGGTAGAATTGTAAAAACATCTGGATGGTATTTTAGACTAGGAAAAAGTCCATTTTACTACCCTCAAGTATTCATGTAGTCCACTTAATAATTTTTGGTCCATTTTACTCCCTCTAACTATTTAGATTAGTTCAATTTACTCCCTCATGAAATTTTTCTTTTTTTTATCTCTAGTTACACATCATGTTTGAATGTGAAATTTCATGAAATCATAGTTTAAAACATACTTTATGTTAGAAAATTTTTTAAAGAAT
>LAPY01001654.1:19785-36580 GCA_000970635.1 Eragrostis tef
CGCAGCCGAGCGTTCCAGAAGTTTTTGATCTCGTTATCCGACCTCCCGGGGAGCCTCGCCGCGATCTGTGACCAGCTGGAAGAAATGATGAACCAACACGCATCAGATTACCACCACCTACTACTGATCAAAGTAGCGAAAAATGGAATAGTAAATCAAGTAATTCCGTTTATCCCGCTCCTACCGCCTCGGACCGGAAATGCCAGTATACCGGTATACCGGAAAAACTGGACAAGATTCAAAATCCAATTTTTTACATTCAAACGCTCGAACAAAATGAAATTCCAGACGGAATCACCAGAATCCCAGCCGGTATTTCTGGTATACCGCCAACAGAAACGAAAACCAGTTTGAAAAAGAAAAATAGAAAAAATGCAAAAAATGAAAATTTGAAAAAATTGAAACAACAAATATGTAAAAAAACTAGATTAAATTTGCAGTCCAACGGTGGAAACCATACAACTAGATTCGATATTTTTCTTGGTCAAAAAAATCTAGAAAGTTTGCTGGCTGATAAAAGGTGATTTTTCTTTTTTTTTTCTTCCTTTTTGTACACACAAACTTCCTCGATTTTTTGGCAGATCAAACGATTGAATCTAGTTGTATGGTTTTCACCGTTGGACTGCAAATGTGATCTACTTTGTTTACATATTTTTTAATTTTGAATTTTGTCAAATTTTCAAAAAAAATTAAAATTTAAAATGGAAAACCGGTCTTCCAAGTAAACCGGACAGGACCGGTTTTTCCGGTTTTCGCGGAAACCCGTCCGGTGTACCGCGGGATTGCAATCCCTGGTCGTGGCATAGCTGCTCAGCTGCTGAATCACCTGTTGCCGAGTGCTTTGTGGAGACCAATGATGAGGTCCTCTTCCTGCTGGGAGAATCGGCCCCGCTTGAGGTCTGGCCGGAGGTAGTTCATCCACCGCAGCCGGCAGCTTTTGCCGCATCTATGCAAGCCTGCAAATTGTCAAAAAATCATTATATGAGTAACCAAGACCATTCTGAATTTCTGATCAACACTAGCACTCATGCATCACCTGCGAGTTCTGGGATGGAGCTCCAGCAGCTGACGCCGAAGCGGGCGATGTGGGAGGCGAGCCTCTCGTCCTCCTCCGGCGACCACAGCCCTTTCCTCAGCTTCTTCTCCTCCGAGCAGCAAGGATGCACTCTCCCCATCAGCTGCGCACCTAGCTAGCTACAAACCGTGTTCTTGATTCCGATCGAGTTGGGTAGCTCTCTCACAGTGGCATGCACGCAAAAGTCTCTGTCGCGCGCCGAATTAAGTACTGAGTTCGATGGCTGGTGCCAATCTGTCTATTGTAGGAAACGTGCATAAGAAATTGCCAAACTGGGGCAGGCTCTGCTGCATGTTGTTGCATACATTTATTTATATACGGCCCCATGCATCGTACTATATGCACAGGAGTCTTATGTAATCGGGAGATAATGGCTGTAAAGTAGCCATGATCAATCAGGAGGCAGCATGTGGTATATTAAGTTCAACGTGCATCTGCACTTGCTGCCATCGCAAAAGCAGCCATTTTTATGTTCTCTCTCTGGCTGTGTCTCTTCTAATAATGACCCTTGATGGGCTATCGACATTGATCACGACGCAGTGTATTTTCCTTAATTTAATAGCAGACAGGCTACTGCTTGATTGATCACTTTTAGTTCTGATAAATTAAAGTTTGCACCTACTAATTGTTCGTGCTGTCACTAAACTCTTTGATAGGAAATCCACAACGATACTTCTTTTCCGATAGATTTTGATTTCAGCAGCTATGGTGACGGTGGACAGAGTATATTTCTCATGGTTTTTCTCATTTGACAGGAGCGAGCAAGCTAGCTAGCTAACCATCACACCAAATATCTTTCTAGTACTGGAAGTGATCTAATTATGCAAATAAATGAAAGTCTCTATCCTGACCTATTTTGGGCTGCATGTGGGTGTGGCTTTCTTCGTCGTGGAATATTTTTCATATGCATGCTGATGAAATAGGAATTACTGAAAACTCTTGTCTCGTCTGAAGAACCTTAAGACTTTGGAAATATTTGTAGGGTTATGTGTAGGGCCGTTATTACCTAACACTATCCATCACATCATGACATGAAACGACCTTTGTTGTGCATGCATGCATAAAGATCAATGTGAAAACATCACTGGCCTACATTTTTGGCCCGTGACGATATCATCCACTTGAATTCCGGAAAAGCTACGGGCCGGTATTCTTACATATCACTCCTCTAGTTGTTTATTCTCTGTTCTTGGACTGCTCTTCTATTTGACCCTTAACTTTTCTAATTATACATTAATCTAATTAAAGCGAAAAAATAGTCACATACTCAGATGCATGTTAGTAATTTCAGTGATATTAGTATCATTTGACGAAAATAGTGATACAAAGCTAGAGAGTTTGAGTTGGATGCGTATCGCAAAGTCCAATAGAAGGAATTTAACCCATGATCATTAAGTAATATTCAATTTTACCGTTATAAATCAGAAAACATGTTCCACTAGGTAGCATGCATGAATGTGTGAGTGTGATCGTTGGAGAGAGCTTTATTTATTTATTCCTAATCGATCATCATCATGATCTAGCTATGGGCGGTAAGTTGTAATTAATCTATTGGATGAGACCCTGATCTATAAAGTGATTGGACATTGCTAACTAAGGGAGTCTAATGTACTTGTCACACTAGCCACACAATACAATATAGTCAGAAACTATTAACACAAGCACTAGCATTTAGGAAACATGCATGTTGGATCTGCACATTTCGATTTGACTCGAAACTAAAACAAAGTTGCAGGAGCTCTTCAGGATCCAAACAACATGCTGGCGGCGGCCCATGCACGAAGAAGCCGACCAGAAAATTTTCCATGGATATGCATGGTCTGCCAAGTGCCACTAGGAAAGCACGTATTTAAAAGCCATCCTTTGAAAGGAACGCTCTACCATACTTTCACGTGCTAATGTGCCATGTGTGGGAGTAAAAAAACACGATATTCTGTCAACCACAACAAATCAAGGGATGGCACGCATATATATCCATGACACCTTTTGCCTGAGATTTAGGTGTTTCAGTTACGGTAATGGAGCCCTAAGCCAAAAAAAATAAAAATCATAAGTATTGTAGATTGCTTTTTTTAAGCTCAAAGTTGTATCAGTCTGAAGTGGTTAAGTTTGGATCTGGGTTGGGGTGCAAGATTAGCTAGCTGCACGGGATTTCACTTCCTTGTGTTTTAACGGTGTCAGCCTAATGTAATTTTAATTTTAAATTAGTACGTAGTGCTTCAATATTTCTTCAACCACCCTCCTAAAAGCTATTAAAAAAAGGATCATTGCAAGAAATCTGACGCATCTTTTGGTATGTGTGTTGAAGCTTTCTTTGGGATAATTCGCAGTACTCATATGTGCATGCAAGGATGCTGGAGCCCGGATAGCGCAGTCACATATATTCATCCAACGATCCTAGGCAAGTGTGTGCATGTGCATTGTTGGTTTGAGTTGATATGTTAGCAGGCCAAAAGAACAGATATTTCCATCGGTACACATGGTATATGTGCAGCAATTCAATTAGAATGAGCCAAGGAGGGAACCTAAGGCTAAACACTTTTCAACCATATATTGCTTTGCAAAGCAACAAATGTAAAGAGAAATTACAGTGATTTAAGGATTTGAAGAAATTAAAAATAAGAGCAACAACGAGAATGGAATACACAAAAATTAAATCCACACAGCTAATGTTGCAGTCCATAAAAAAGTATATATCATATTTGCAGGCGTTGTTTCAAATTGGATAATTATTGCAGTAAAAAGTATGAATTTATTAAGCTCACATTCGTATTGTGATTTAATTTCTTGTAGAAAGGTCCGAGCATTACCTTTAATTCAATGGCAAGAAATACTGGCAAAAATTAATAAATCCATGGGACCCTCCAATCAATTATCAAATTAAGGCATCATAATCCAACACCATATATGTTGGTGGCTGTATCCATGGTGCATGACAATGAAATTGACAGCACATGGTTTTCTTGTACACACGAATCTTTAGTTGATAACTTTCCCGTCTTAAATCATGCATTGATAGGTACTTGCGCTCTACCATATGTTCACGTGCCAAAGTGCCATGTTGGAGTTAAATAAACATGAGTACATATATTAGAGGACAAGCATATGGATCCATGACCCTTTCTGCGTGAGATGTACTCCATTTGATGTTGATAATTAATTGAGTACGAAACATACAGATCCATGAAAATTTGGAGAGTGCATAAAAGTTGAAAACCATATGCATGAAGTCGACAAGGGATGATTAGTATTTGATGTGGCTTGGCTAGCTAGTCAGCGGCACCATATTAATTGTGTTCCTAAACTACTAGTACATTCAAGATTCTTACAGCATATATACATCATAATGGGCTTTGTGGGGGGTTGGTTTATGTATGAATTTAAGTTCCATAATATGATCTATCTGATGCATGTGAGATCGTAATTGTTACTCAAAATTCTTCCTATGTTGCATCATTGTTGCTTAAGATTTTCTGTCAATTTGGCATCTGAGATCAAGTTTATCCCCCTGTGTTTTTACCGAGTATCATGCATTTCGTTATTAGATTCAATTAATTATTACATACATATTCGCAAAAAGAAATAACACCTTATCCTATTCAAGAGCTGCAATTTGCTGATAAATTTACTGCTCTAATAAATTAAGCTCACCTTGAAAATCAATGGGATAATTAATAGGATTGATGGAAGAAAAGGATGTATGATCATTGCAAGGAATCTATTGGCGCATTTGTTTGTAAAAGTTGAATGTGTATACCAAAATAGCTGCAATAGATATGTTTTTTAGTGCAAATGAATATGGCTTCTTTCTTGGAGTTGATAGGTATGGTGTATATCCATCAAAAACTGTTGTTTTTAAAAAAATATATAATATGTACGCAAACTGTTTTATAGACGCAACCTAAGAAAAATATTATGTGATGGTATAAAGACAGAACAAATTTAAATGATTACAATGACGAACCATCAAAATGAGAACACTTAGAATCCAATTCACATAGCCAGCAAATGTTTGCAGCTCAAACAAATAGAAAGATATATAATTCATTTTGGCAAAGAGTAGTGTCCGAAAATAGTTGGCTAGTTCTTTAGGAGAATGATCAATTGCATGCATCATTAGACAAATGATGAAGCAGATATGATTTATTAATCACTCCAAAACCCCACTCAACCTTTTTTCTTTGTGATATCCACAATAGTTCCATGCGGCAGCATGAGACAAATTAAAAGGACACATAAGTCAGCAGCCGTTAGCTGTCCAGCTGCTAGTCATGTTAAGCATCTAAAACACTTGTTAATCTGTGTCTACCAGAGATTTGGTATTATTACCATCAGTTAATCACAGGCTACTAAAAGCATCAGATCCAGCACTGCAATCATCATTTATATGTGTTCATGCAAGTTGCGTTTACAATAGTTATGTGATATTTTATTATTCTGGCTGGCAAGCTACGGTTTATTAGCTCTTGTGCACTGGAGAAGTATCTCTCAAGCATGCACCTAAACAAAGGGACTGTGCAGTTTTCTTAAGTTAGATAATTGCATATACAAACAGAGGCCGCCACAACTTTGTCGTATATGCAAACCTTATCACCGCATACACATGCATAATGCAGGCGTATACTAGTTCATTGAGGAATCTAGATCAGAGGAATATAGCTAGCAAGCAAACAGTGTGATTAGAGTTCCTACCTTCGGTAATGTAGGGGATATCATTTTCTTCTTGAAAGGGACGCCTCACCTGGAATACAAGTTTTTCAACTTTCCTACCTCCACACCTCATCCAAAAGCCAAAAGAGGTTCCTCAGAATGAAATTAAGAAACACATAGGACTAGTGTTTCTTCCGCTCGTTCAATAACATTTGCCTTAATATATAGATTGTGTCGTGCATACATAAACCTTATGCAGAGTTATGCTCAGTAAATTCCAATATAGAACGATCTATTTTGTAAGGATGCCAAGTAATATAACCTCTATGTTTTTTTTAATATATGACAATGTTGATTTTTTTTCGTTACTTTGACTATTTGTTTTATCTATGAATTTTTTTGTAAATAGCTAAGTGTATAAGTTAATATTAAAGTGTTTTTGATGATGAATCCAATGATATTTGTTTGACATTCAAAAGTTAATTACTTAAATATATATTGTTGGTCAAAGTTCAACGAAAAAATCAACGGTGTCATATATTTAAAACTTGAGGGAGTATCTTACAAGATTTGACCATGCATTTCGTAGAATATCATGTCGTGGAACTGGAATTGTTGTTTCATCTGCAAAAGGTATCTCTTACAACCGTTGCAACCTGTTTGGAGGCTTGATTTTCATCTGCAAACGTCATAAACTATAGAGTTGTCAAATTATATCATCCAAATAAATATTCAAAATCTAAACATCCAGATAACTCAAAGTATAACTTCACTACAAGATATATAAATTTTCCTGTGGTGAGGTTATGTAGCCAACAAAAAATAACCAATACTATTTCCCTACAAATGATTGATACTCGAAAATGTATCCAACAAATGAATTAAACTGACAGTCATTAGGAATTGAAACACTTTGGAGTTGTGGGCTATTTTTGTAGTGCTTGTGTGTGTATGGGTGGGTGGGTGGGCGCACACACGTGTGTGTGGTAAAGCTCAAGGTGCCATTACTGATCTCCCCTCCAAGTTTATCAACAACTTGGTAATTATGACAACAAAACTAGATCAAATCAAGGTGCCATTATAGAGCTATTTTATGTGTTAACTAAGTAGTCACCTGTAATACTCACGTACGTAATAATGGAAAGCATGCAAGATTTTGAACAACTAGAGTAACTTTAACTAATGATGGCCTTCATATATACATCCATGGGATCTTAAACTAAAGGAGCCGAAAGAAACTTGGCTCTCCGGTTGTGTGATTTTTGTTTCTTCTTGTAGTTGGGCATGGGAATACTACTATGGTGGAATCATGGAATATATAGTTGGCAACATATGTAAGGCTGCAGTGTCCAGTTAATTGTGACCACAAAATTGATCAGCACTTTCATCACCAAATTAAAGGAGTAGTCGCCCACAAAAGACCTTGGTCATAGCTCAAGATGATCATCCATTGGATAATTCCCTCGTCTAGGAGCGGCATATGATTAATATGAGTGCTCTTTCAACAAAAAGGCCAACGGGTGCATGCATGTTATTGTAGTTTTCACAAGCAGCTATTCCATCAAAAAGAAGAGATTGATCAGCAGCAGCTACATACTAGCTCTATAATGGCATTGGTTCTGTGATTCATGAATGAATGGATACGTTTCATCTTGCAGGATAAAACTACCAGGCTATCTCTATCTGATGTGCATAATATATATACATCTGCTCTTCTTCTTGAGTAGAAGCGATGACTTGCCCCTGGACCCTAGTACATTTCATGCACAGGTACAAAACTAGAAGACAACAAAGCATAATATTTAGTGTGCTGACGCTGACGTTGATTCAATTGTTTTGTTTCTAAAACTACATGCACAAACACAAGCCAAAAAATCTGAAAATATCATTGACTTCCTGGTTTGCCGGTCATGAGTCATGCTGGTTTCTAAAACTACATAAACAACCCAATGTTTTTTTTTAATTTATAACAAATCACGTCCTTAACAAAAAAAAATAATAAAAATGTGTATCTATATATTGTGTCTCATATGTAGTTTATACCCATGCCGGCCATCGTCGCTCTGTTCCATGTATATAACATTCCCGAGTAACACCTTTGAGATCCTGGGTTCGACTCTCGGTGGGAGCGAATTTTTTAGGATTTACCGGCGTTATTCGTTAAGTGGTAAGCGGCGTTCCCGTCGACAACGAGGCGCCTTTGATGACTTCGGGAATCTCCAGATCTGCCGGGTGAGGTGCTCAGTCCTTGTTATTCGTTAAGTGGTAAGCGGCGTTCCCGTCGACAACGAGGCGCCTTTGATGACTTCGGGAATCTCCAGATCTGTCAGGTGCTCAGTCCTTCGGAGGTGCTCATAGGGGTAGGCTTGTGTACGTGTGTTCATAGGCATGTGTCACGGCCATGGCTAGGTAGCTAGCAACTTTGTGATTGAACACGGAATTAACCAGAGCCTCATGCATCATCTTGCTCTACTGCCAAAAGTAAATTGCCTCTCAGGTGCTGTTCTTTTTGTCTCAGCCTTCCTGCAGCCTGGCATGTTCATATAGATCCAAATGGTACAATGCATAAAAGCTTTCATCATGGAATTATAGTAGGTGTGTATACAGAGCCAAATGGCACATTACACAATTAAACGCTTTCGTCACCAAAGGGGTGGTTGACAAAAGGTATGTGACGAGGATCATCCATTGGATAATTTCATCGGTTAGGGCCTCAGGTCCATAATTAACGTTAGTGCTCTTTCCACAAAAATAATCATTTGGTGCATGCATGTTACTGTGTAGTTTTGGCCAGCAACTCCTGCACTGTCAAAAGGAAATTAATAAAGAAAGAATGACGACACATGCTAGCTAGATATATAGTGATACTATTCTACGATCCATTCATTATATTGGTTATACGTTCAATCTTGCAGGATAAGAAATCCTAACGCACACCATGTTGTATCTAATAGTGAAAATAACCATGTAGTATATATATTGAGTAAATGTTACATGTACATAGTTCTAGACCCATTACGGTTTATAGAATACATCGGAGAATAAGCACATATGTACTTGGCCGTCACCAAACACCCAGTTTCTGGTAGTGCATGTCACGGTGTGACAGTCTAGAATACATAGCATAAGTTAGCTCTTTCCTTCTTGCAAGGTATAACACTCTGCTAGGTGATACATTTCCTGCACAGATACAAAACACAAAACAAAAGCACATACCAATAATTAGCGTGCAGACGCTATAATGGTTTAGTTTAAGAAACAATATGGAAACCAAATTCTGAAAGTGCCAAAATTTCCTGGTTTGCTGGTCATGACCCAAATATTTACTTAATTATACTTATAACCAATTGCGTCGCTATTAGAAACGGTAACCATGTGTATCATGTAGTAACGATTATTTATACTATGTTTCATGTTTAAATCCTAGGCCTCTAGGATCCTCTGTGACAGGTAACGGGAGTAGCAGCTGGCTATCTGTGTAACAAATGGTAATCTAGCTCTCACCAACACTATTAGTGATCCCAGTCTGCTGCTCCATCATGGATTGTCATATATAGTGATTTAACACCGAATGCTCTCCTATGGCATCTTAGCAAGTAACCTATAGTTACGCCATCGATATATGCTACCGCAAGAGTCAAGACTCAGGAGTATCTTCTTCGTTGTATAAGTTATTTAAAGAAGATGCTCCAAAGTCCTGACTCTGTCAGCAACCCGGAGACTCAAACACTGACGGGCAGAGCCTGTGGGTGTTAATTAAACATGTTCTGTTACATGCCACACTTTGTTTCTCTCAGCGGTAGTATATATACTGGATTTTTCGGGCGCGCCAACACATACCTGACTACAGTACTACTTACAGCAGTTAGCATACATCCGAAGGTATCCATCGCTGATGGTGTTTTTCAATATCTCACATTCACGAGCCTCTATATTACATCTTGTCATAGCTCTAGTTTTCAGATATTCCGAAGACTGTTCAAAATTTTTTCCGAAGACTTGCTTTACACTGTATAGTTTATGAAAGGGATTTGGTGTCCTTGTCAGAGAAGAAAAAGAAAGATTGTGATTAGGTGGGACTCTGATAGGCGGTAATTGGCCTATAAATATTCATGTAACTCTGATCCTATGGGGAAAATTCTCTGGCACCTTGCGAAACACTAACGCAAAGGTTGCCACATTATACAAGATCTACACTGGACGTAGGGTTGTTATCTTTCGGAAGGCCTAAACCAGTATAAACACTTTGCGTGTTCTTAGATTAATCTCGTTCCTTGCGTTACTCCCACGATCAAAATATCTGTCGAACACCCGTTCAATCGAGTGACGACACATCCCATAGAGCATCACCTCACTGATATCAAACGGATCCTCCAATATCTTTGCGGCACACTTTGAACGTGGGCTCTGCAAATCCACCTTCGGTTCTGAGGTGTTCCTTAGCAACATTGCATCCTTGTCCTGGTCTACAAGCCGGCAGCAGCACATCCTCGCACGCTCCAACGTCGAGGCTTGGTACTAGCTGGTTACCGATGTACATACGTGTAGTGTGTGAGTGTGGTTGCTTCTCCAGTTACTGTGGTATGTTTACAACAAAATTGCATTGCGCAAGATTATTCCACTTTCAGACACAAACAGGTATACATGCTCTCGCACCGTGTAATAATTGATGGAGACCTATGCCCAAACTACGTCATTAATAATATAAGACCGACTGATCTTGAGGACCACGCGCTAAAAGGAGCAGATCGGTTTGTATACACATTGAAATTTTGTCGCGTGCCGCCTACTAGCTCCTGCAGGCAGGGCAATGCGCAGAGGAGAATATACTTCCTGTCTAAGCACGCGTATTATATAGGAGTGTGCAGTCACAGAATTCATGACAGGAAGCTAGCACCAGCCAACATCTGAACTTGCCAATATACACCACGAGTAGCTAGAGCTAAGCCACCAGCTGCAACTGCAAGCCTGCAATGGTGCGGAAACCGAGCCATGCCGACGCCGGCACCGGCGAAAGTAAGGAGAGGAAGGGACTGTGGTCGCCGGAAGAAGACGAGCGGCTCTTCACCCAGATCACCTGCCACGGCGTCTCCACCTGGAGCTCCGTTGCGCAGCTTGCAGGCAAGATTAATTGATTCTTTCGAGGAATTCCAAATAGTTGTTGTCGTTTCCACTGGAACATTGAGCTGATTATTTTTGTTCTTGAATGGCATGAAAGCAGGGCTGCGGAGGAGCGGCAAGAGCTGCAGGCTAAGGTGGATGAACTACCTGCGCCCAGACCTCAAGAAGGAGCCCATCTCCAAGCGAGAGGAGGAGGTCATCATCTCCTTGCAGCAGTCACTGGGCAACAGGTTTGTATAATACAGTGCCATGCGAATTATGTTACGCCTCTTCTTTCCATTACTAATCTCACTAATTAACGGCTTACTAATCCATACGGCGCATGGTGCAGGTGGTCGACGATCGCGGCGAGGATGCCGGGCAGGACGGACAACGAGATCAAGAACTACTGGAACTCCCGCATCAGGAAGCGGCTAAGCGCCGCCGCGAAAGCAGGCCGCACCAGTGACAGTGCCGAGGAGCCAGCGGCTGCCGCTGCCGGAGAGGAGGAAGAATCGACCACCACGGCAGAACCTTTGCCTATCCCGGCGAGGTTCCCGGTGTTCGCGTGTCAGCTGCTCGACGGCAGTGGCGGTGCCGTGTCGTCGAGTACTACTACGCAGCAGAAGAGCGCGCAAGATTATTCCACTTTCAGACACAAACAGGTATACATGCTCTCGCACCGTGTAATAATTGATGGAGACCTATGCCCAAACTACGTCATTAATAATATAAGACCGACTGATCTTGAGGACCACGCGCTAAAAGGAGCAGATCGGTTTGTATACACATTGAAATTTTGTCGCGTGCCGCCTACTAGCTCCTGCAGGCAGGGCAATGCGCAGAGGAGAATATACTTCCTGTCTAAGCACGCGTATTATATAGGAGTGTGCAGTCACAGAATTCATGACAGGAAGCTAGCACCAGCCAACATCTGAACTTGCCAATATACACCACGAGTAGCTAGAGCTAAGCCACCAGCTGCAACTGCAAGCCTGCAATGGTGCGGAAACCGAGCCATGCCGACGCCGGCACCGGCGAAAGTAAGGAGAGGAAGGGACTGTGGTCGCCGGAAGAAGACGAGCGGCTCTTCACCCAGATCACCTGCCACGGCGTCTCCACCTGGAGCTCCGTTGCGCAGCTTGCAGGCAAGATTAATTGATTCTTTCGAGGAATTCCAAATAGTTGTTGTCGTTTCCACTGGAACATTGAGCTGATTATTTTTGTTCTTGAATGGCATGAAAGCAGGGCTGCGGAGGAGCGGCAAGAGCTGCAGGCTAAGGTGGATGAACTACCTGCGCCCAGACCTCAAGAAGGAGCCCATCTCCAAGCGAGAGGAGGAGGTCATCATCTCCTTGCAGCAGTCACTGGGCAACAGGTTTGTATAATACAGTGCCATGCGAATTATGTTACGCCTCTTCTTTCCATTACTAATCTCACTAATTAACGGCTTACTAATCCATACGGCGCATGGTGCAGGTGGTCGACGATCGCGGCGAGGATGCCGGGCAGGACGGACAACGAGATCAAGAACTACTGGAACTCCCGCATCAGGAAGCGGCTAAGCGCCGCCGCGAAAGCAGGCCGCACCAGTGACAGTGCCGAGGAGCCAGCGGCTGCCGCTGCCGGAGAGGAGGAAGAATCGACCACCACGGCAGAACCTTTGCCTATCCCGGCGAGGTTCCCGGTGTTCGCGTGTCAGCTGCTCGACGGCAGTGGCGGTGCCGTGTCGTCGAGTACTACTACGCAGCAGAAGAGCGGCTCGGAGGAGAGCGAGGCGAGCGTCGGCGACAGTAACATGATCCATGATTTCTTCTCGTTCGACGAGTTCGATTACCCCTCCGATTTGCTCATGGATGTGCCCGGGGTCATGGACGCATGGGAGAGTGAACTGTACTCTGCAAATTCTATGGGCTCAATTAATTGATCCGTTTTATCTTGTTCGTAGGCCGTGAGGGTTAATTAAGTTTTGGGTTTTTGTATGTACCTAGCTACACGTACGTTTGTCGACCAATTGTTTGTTCAGTTATATTTATTGATAAAACAATTCTCTCTGTCTCGAGTCACGGTGGAATGAACTACTCTCTCTTCTTCGATTGAACTTCATGCAATCGGCAGGCAGATACAGGAAGTGTATACATTTGACAGTGAAAGGAGCTGATGGACAATTGAAAACTCATATGCAATTCTATTGGGATTTTTTATGTTTCTGCTCTAAACTATCTCCAACAAAATGTCACAAAGTTTCCCGCACTGTTTCAGAAAGCAAATTCTGTGACAATTTGTATGCCAATGTCACTGAATAAAGCTAGGGCAAACACAAAATTTCCTAGCTCTCGGGCCTATGGTTCGAAGGGCTTCCGACGAGACTGTTGAAGTATAAATGAATTGCTCAACCTTAAGCATTAAACGCTTGCTCATGAGTTGGGACATGGTGTTGAACATTGTCCCTAAGTAGTCACAGGGTTCTGTGGCTAAGTACAAAGAGTGGAATGCCTTGTGTAGTTCTCTCAATCCAGATGAATCACTGGCATCGGCTTTTGAGGCTGCAATCCAGATCAGTTGGGTGCCCAAACCGCTCCTAGTCGCGAAACACAACTGCTCCTCATTGGTACACTGGGGCCAACAGATGCACTCTGAAGATACGAACCGTTGACGTATCGAGCAACGACTGTTGCGCTTCTGGCACATGCGTTGCCCCCGGGATGAATCACTGGCATGGGCTTTTGAGGCTGCAATCCAGATCAGTTGTGTGCCCAAACCGCTCTTCGTCGCAAAACACAGCTGCTCCTCGTTGGTACACTGGGGCCAACAGATGCAATCCTGAAGATACGAACCGTTGATGTATCGAGCAGCGGCTATCCTGGCACTAGCGCTTCTGACATCGAAAGCATGCGTTGCCCCCGGGATATTCGCTGTTTATCGTCGGCGCGAAGCGCAGCATGAAAAGTGGGAGTGGCATGGCTGATGGCAGCTACAGAATGTAAAGAATGGCGCACATGCAGCACGAGAGCGGTATTAGCCTGCGACAGCAGAGTTAACGTTTTCTGTTCAGAATTATACCCATGCTTTACAGAAACAGATCGGTTTCAGATCGGTCCAGCCTAGCCTAGCCTAGACAAGCTAGCCGTCTGTCCAGGTGCGGCCGAATAGTTAGTTGATTCGTAAAGTTGCAGTGGTGGTAGCAGACTAGCAGCCCAGGTGGTCATTAACAATAAGAGAAAAACAAATCTTAAACCAGGCCTGCATGCCCATGCTTACCTACTAATCCGGACTTTCTTTTGCCCTTACTGCATTGCATGCATGGCTAACAATGACTGATGACCAAGACTAGCGATGATAAGTAGCTTTACACTTAATATATTCGTTCGGTTTTTAATTGATAACACTATGTTGCATCAAGCTGAAACCAACATGCCATTATTGAGCTACGTTAATATATACACAATCTGAACCACTAGATTGTACTAACTAGTAGATGTGTATTTTTTTTCTTTTTCTCTCCCATTAATGTGGTAATTTCTAACGTTTGAGAGTGAATGTGATGGCTCTATTTCTTGGTCAAATATTAAGTTAATGGATCCATAAAACTGCCTAAGATAACTATGTCTACCTTATTGGACCAGATTTTCGCTCATTTACCTGTTAGACTTTGATGAAAATTAAACACCAATGTCGCTCCTCTGAAAAGAAAAATAAAGTTAAGGGTACATTGGAGTCTTTAGCTTTACAAACCAATAATTCAGGCTCCATATAGTCAAGATTGCCAAAGTAGCTCATAGCTAACTTGATCTAGTATTATTAGTTTATAATATAGCATAGTGAAGTAGTATAGTTTATAAACAAACAGGGTCATGGTGCGCGTGTGCTTTGATTTACTACTGCCCTACTCTAACCTACTCCTTTCTGTTTTTTACCTGTATTAGCTACTTTGTCATTCTTCGTCATGATCGCAGCAGGGATTGAATCATACCTTGGATTGATGGTTCTCTCTCTTTTTTCCTCTTTTATAAGACAAAACTTTCAACAATCATACCTACGGATTGATGGTTCTCTCTCTCTCTCTCTCTCTCTCTCTCTCTCTCTCTCTCTCTCTCTCTCTCTCTCTCTCTCTCTCTCTCTCTCTCTCTCTCTCTCTCTCTCTCTCTCTCTCTCTCTCTCTCTCTCTCTCTCTCTCTCTCTCTCTCTCTCTCTCTCTCTCTCTCTCTCTCTCTCTCTCTCTCTCTCTCTCTCTCTCTCTCTCTCTCTCTCTCTCTCTCTCTCTCTCTCTCTCTCTCTCTCTCTCTCTCTCTCTCTCTCTCTCTCTCTCTCTCTCTCTCTCTCTCTCTCTCTCTCTCTCTCTCTCTCTCTCTCTCTCTCTCTCTCTTATATGACAAAACTTTCTACAAAGTTTCCCGATAGATGTCGGATTGCACTCTCATCAATATTCAGTTAGGCCGAATCAGTAGAATTGGAGATGTGTTGTTATTTTTTTCCTCGATAAACGCAGAGTTGGAGAAGCGTTCCTGAGATGCGTTGTTGTTGTTTTTCCCTCAAAAAACACAGGAGTTGGAGAAGCCTTCCTGATTCTTCTCCTCAGAGCAGCAAGGATGCACGGTCTGAATTTTTCCTTTTCACAATATTGAGCAGTTTGCTAGGCCTCTTTATTGGACCTAAATTATCGGCCCAGGAAGAATGGGCCAAGATGGAGCTATTCCTTCCATCATGTTGTTGGGCAAGTGATTCGGCTGGATTTCTTCTCGAATATTGGCCCAAACAGTACGGATTTATCGCTGTTCTGCTAGATCATGATTTGCATCCGAAAGAGGAATCGTAAAGCTGCCAGGCCCGCGGTGTTTCCATCAACAACGAGGTGTTTTTGGTGACTTCGGAAATCTCTAGATCTGCCGGATACTCAATACTTTAGAGGTGCTCATAGGGATAAAGTTTGCGTACGTGTGTTCATAGAGGTGAATGTGCGTACGCGTTGTGAGTATTTAAGTTGTGTAATTCTAAAAAAAAAGCTAATCCTGGTAGATCATTGTAAAATGATGAATCAGACGCAAGTTAAGCTCGATGACCACGGCATGGGTGGGGTGCTGGCTGTAACTTTCGCCGGCCACCGCGCGGTTGGTGAATGGAAGACACTCCAGCAGTCCACTTTGTTGTTGACTCGCCAAGCAATCGACGTCGCAGCTGACAGACCTTCTAGAAATCCGATGGCACTGCTCCCTCTGGTATCTATTTGTTGACGTTCGGACAGCAGCAGCTAAGTCATTTACGAGCAGCATCGAAACGTCAACATTCAACAATTGGCGACCGCAGAGAGCATATGCTAGCGTTTATATTTACGAGCACCATCGAACCAGAGTACAGCAAATAGAACTTCTAGAAACTTGAACTTTCTGCGCTTTTCATGATTCATGTGATCCTGAAGTTTGAATAATGAAGCCTTCAGTCCGGCACAGACGATGCCGATGGATAGTGGGCCACGTCCATGATCGATATTAGTCAAAGTTTGTACCAAGTATTCAGCTTCCTTTTAGGTTGGTTTTACTCATCAGAAAGGGCAAAATAATGGGCTTCCAGGAAAAGAGGAATCGCGCACCAGCTGCTGATCCGGCGAAGTAAAACATGAAGCAAAAGAGAAAGCAGACTGCGCTTGCTCCGGCGTTTGTTACAGAACCCGCCGGTGCTATTTTGCCAACGATCGTCGTTAAGAATGCAAACACAATTACTGAAACATTCCAAGTGAGTTTTTTTTTTACTGAAACATTCAAAGTGAGTTGAAATAATGATGACAAGAATTATGCTCACAGACCATGTGAACGGTAGAAAATAACTACTGCACTTTCCACTTTGTTTATGGAAGTGCCCGCGCCATGCTGTGCAAGATAGTATGTTCCTTGAAAGGACACTAATTTGCGTGTTTACTACTCCCTCCGTCCCAAAATACTTGGCGCCTTTGACTTTCAGACATCAACTTTGACT
>LAPY01001654.1:72377-95587 GCA_000970635.1 Eragrostis tef
GGCCAGGTCGGTGGCGACCGGCAGGTCGAAGCTGGCGCCGCTCGGGAAGGGGGTGAAGGGACTGGGCCGCCCCGTGGAGGCGGCGAGGAGCGCGGCGGCGCGGTACAGGGAGGCCGTGGGCCTGCAGGTTGAGGCCTTCTGGAGGCGCAACTACATGGTGCTCGTCGGCGCCGGGGCGGTCATCGTCTGCGTCGCGCTGTGGAGGATCATGTTCGGCATCGCCAGCACCTTCGTCGGGCTCTCCGAGGGCATGGCCAAGTACGGCTTTCTCGCCCCCCCCGAGTTGCACTTGCAGTCTCTCCTCGGTCGGTCTAGCTCTGTGATAGCTAACCTAAGCATGATACGATTTGTATGTGGCTCTGTGCTTAAATCGGAAGGTTGCTCTGTTGAGGTTTCTGGTTCGTCTCACTTAGGATGCGGTTGTAGCTTGTATGTGTCATTTAGAACTGCAGCAGTTATCATGTTTTGGGTTTGTTGCTCATCACGTTTTGAGAATTTGAGATTAGAATTGTCCCGCGGGGTTATATTCATGATAGGCCTTAAGGGAATTATTTTAGGTGATCTTTCATTTTCTATGTCCTATAGATGGTTTGTGGCATATATTGACTTCTAACTATATGGACCGATATATTTTATAGGCCACATTCATATGACTGACTAACATCTAAATGATTTCTACTTAATGCAATGGCACACAATTCTCTCAGATGTTCGAGAAAAATATGATCAATCAACATTTCTGAGCTTTGCGTACTGCACTAAAACGCGCCGATACTGTGCAATGGCACCATTATATTTGAACTTTTTCCAGCTTTTACTTCGATTCTGTCATTCTGAACTTAAGTCTTGACCTTGGGTTGTATAGGAAGTTAAGAACTAACCACACAGCCGTTGCTGATGTCACAAAGTGCTGCATTCATGCAATTTTCGTTTTGCTACAGAAAGCATTCTTATTTAAGTTCTACACAAATAGATTTTAAGCCCTGTAATCGGATCATATATATAGTACAGTAGATGGTCATGCATCGGATTTGCACTGCATCACTTGCCTTCATTTTATTTCATTCTGGGTGCTTGTGGTCTTGGTCATATTAATTTGGAAAATAGAAATAGTCCGGTCAGCTGTACAATATATTATGAAATGTCCGAGAAGCATGAACTCGATTTTCAAAGTATAGATTTAATGTTAACTGCAAATTGTCCTCTCTAGTCTACTTTGCGAACACTGTACCTTATTGCCATCAGTTTCTGGCTAGCGTTTTTTCCCTCGCTCTGTTGTGTTATCATTTCGAACACTTGTGTAATGGTATAACTGATAGTTTTATGTCATTGCAACTTTGCTTGGCAGATGTTGCCCTGTTTTGGATAGGTTCAAATGATCTCAAATATCTATCTTTGTTTTATAGGTTATGTATGTCCGTGCAAGGTTGACAATAAACCCTGACAAAGTTTACCGGCTGGCTATGACAAAGCTCAACACATCTGCTGCGATCCTTGAAGTCATGGGTGCACCCTTGACTGGTACAGACGTCAGAGCATACATTATGTCTGGAGGGGGACCTAAATTGAAGGACTTCAAATTTAGGCTTGGTGGCAAACGGTGCTTCCTCATTTTTCCCATCAAAGGATCAGAAAGAAAGGGTCTCGTAAGTGTTGAGGTCAAGAAGAAAAAGGGACAGGTAATTGAATTGTCTCACTGCTTCAGTGCACCAGATTGAACTTATGCTGCTTATATATGCACAATAGGATTGAGATCTCAGATATTTAGTGAAATAACAAACGTCTAGACAAATGGTGAACAATCAGACTAAATAGGTCTCCATTCTGTTTTCTGATTCTCCCTTAGTTATATAAGTAGAGAAAATATTGCTTCTTCAAATGTTATATGTGGACGATTTGACAGCCTTTTTTGTTGCAATGAATGCCAATAGAGTTGCTGGACAACATGTTCGCATGGAGTTAGTAATCCGGGAAGTACTACTTTTAGTCTTATTTGAAGAAATTAACCACGCGATATATATTTGCTTAAGACAGTGATGAGTGGTATTACCTTGATCTTTACACTTTCGTCCATTACAGGTTGTTTTCTTGTTTTACTTCCCTTGCAGTATGACCTGAAGCTCCTAGCTGTCGACATACCAATGGCCTCAGGGCCTGATCAGCGATTGTTCCTTATCGGTGATGAACAAGAGTACAAGGTGGGTGGGGGCTTGATCTCCGAGCTGCGAGACCCTATTGTAAAAGCTATGGCTGCAGAGAAGGAGTTTGATGATATTGATGAAAGAGAGGATGCGGAGGATGAGCTCAGGGAGCGTGAGGAGGCTGAGCAACGGCAACGGGAAGAGGAGGCCGAAGCATTGAGGCGTGAAGAGGAGAGATTGCGCGAGGAGGCTGAAGAAAGGAGGCGGCGGGAGGCCGAGAATCTGGAGAAAGCTACTTGACACACTATTAACTGTATCAAATTTTCACCTTGTGCATTGTTTTCCTTCCCTTCACTCCAGTGTAGCTGTCAGCGTTTCTACAGCAAGAAAAGGTTGCATCTGAGTTTCAGGTAGGCAATTTGCCGTCACCATTCACAGGGTGTCGAGAAAGTAATAATTTTGGCTGTTGCTCAGCGGATTACTTCAGGTGCACACTGTAATTTGGCTCCTTTTTTCTGCACATATGGTGCTCTGAGAATTGAGATGGCATGATCCAGTTTCCCGCTTGTAGGCATGTTGCTGTTTTGCTTTAATTGTTTAAGTTCTGGCAATGGATGCCTACAGAAGGCTTTATTTGTTCCCATGATGTCTTCTTCAGACGAGATGTAACCAGACAATTGGATTTGACACATTCGATATTTGAAAGCGAAACGTTGTTGCCACGAGCTTGGCTGCAATGCACGGAATCCTAGTGTTTGCAGATGCCGATTCAATTCAGGATATCCGAATGTAGAGCAGACACAAAAAGGGTAAGAAATGGCAGAAAAGGACGATCCCATACTCCAGGAAATCTGCAGCAGTGACACAGAAGACAATCGCGCATGCACATCCCTCTCCAGTCTCCACATGGCATTGGGCCCCACCACAAGGGACGCCAGGCAGCGGTGAATTGAAACGGACAGCAGTTTTTCCCCAAAAGCTCGACACGCGAAGCACGCCACCCTTGATTGTGATTAGTGCTTGCTAATTCATCCATGTGATCAAATCACGCGGAACGCAAGTACTGCGAGAGCTTTATCCGCCCACTGATAATACATACAAATCCACAGGTTCCTCGTTGGCGGCTTCCCTTTCCCCTGCTCCGACGGCGGTTCGGCTTCTTCGCGGCTTCACCTATCTCCTTTGGCGCCAAATCGTACCCTCCGATTCCAGTCCCAGGTACCGAATCGAACCTTCTCTAGATTCCGCCTGATCCAATCCGCGTCCATATGCTGTTCCACGCAGTTCTTGGGAGCCGTTTCCCTTTCAATTTGGCTATGCGCAAGAGTTTCGTAGAAATTTGCTTTTTCGTGTAATTCGTGATGGTTTCCATTTGTCGACTGCTGGGAGATTCCATGGAGGATTCGTTCCGGTCTAGCTGAGTTCTGGATATTGAAGATTTTAGTCAGGTTAAATTAGACGCCGGGTTTATCGCTCAAGTGTCCTGTTCTTGTGGTGTGTGTTGGAGAGGCAATGAAAATTCATGTACCAACTAGCACCGCAACAACACACAAACTAGGACGGTGGTCTTTTTCGGTGGCAGATACGTCAAGCAGTGGCGAGGCCAGGAAGTTTGGTCCTACTATCATCTTTGCACCATTAGTTCAGATGTTTGGAGCCTGAATCGTCGGTGTGTGTGGATGGTATAGCACTGTCGAGTGTCGACTGAAGTCACTGAACATGCTGTGCCTATGTAGCTCTTCTATATATTTAATATATCGTACAACCAGGCAGCGAGCAGCCTTTTGCTGTTGGTTGCTGATTGCTGGTGCAGTGTTCGTTCCGTTCTGTCACAATTTCCTGTTGAAATCAACTAACGGATTTTGCAGTTTTGTCAGGTGTCTACTGTTGATAATGGTTTTGAAGCTCCTCAGGTGTTGCTGCACTGCAAAGGTCTGCCTTCCTGCAAAGACACCATACTACTCTACATACAGAATATATTGTCTGCTTTCAATTCGACTTGTGGTTTCTTTGCCTGAACAGCAATACGGAGATGACGAGGACAAGATCAAGTTCGGAGGTGGCAACGTTCATGTCGTAACAAGCAAAGAGGACTGGGACCAAAAAGTTTCAGAGGCGAACAAGGATGGGAAAATTGTAAGTGATCTTAAGAGAAACTGAGAAACAATCTCTCCCTGTAGCGTACAAGCATACAGGTTGCTTTTCTGTCACTTTTTACTGGACAATATTCTACTTTTCTTGCTCATTTGATAGTAGGAGACTTAGAAACTAGATTACCTCGATCGTCTTGTTTTGTTCATTTGATAGGAGTAATGATCTTTCAAGCTGCCCCAACGAACGCATGCAGGTCGGCTCTGTCTTCATTCAAAATCTGTAACTCAATGATAAATCCAGAGTAAACTAACAAGAGTAGTTCCAACCTGTAAAGACATAGTAATAGATATGATTAGTCCTGAAAGTTAAGAATTTTTTTTTTGAACCAATCTGAAAGTTAAGAATTACATGATCAATTAATAGGAACGCTGGTGGTTCTTGCTCTTTACGTATAAACAAACTTTCTTCTGATTATGTGGCATCAACTACTAGTTTTTCTGTCCCAATGCAAATATGCATTGTCCTTCAGTCACCATCTTGGGGGGGGGGGGGGGAAATTTCTTAAAAAATGAAAATATAAGCAAGAACTTATGCTGTTAGATTGAATTGTGACTGCACAGCTGTAAATAATTAAACGATGTATTATGAATACTTTGTAGGTGGTTGCGAATTTCAGTGCTACCTGGTGTGGGCCATGCCGAGTCATTTCACCCTTTTATGCAGAAATGTCACAGACATACCCCCATTTCATGTTCTTGACGATTGATGTCGACGAGCTAATGGTAACGTTTTCTCAAACCATTCTCCATTATCCTCATTGTGCACGTTCTCAGGTTCAGTATGACACTCTGGTATTTTGATTCATGAATTACAACGCAGTCATGTGTTCTGAGAAAGACTGTTTGCATCTAATCTCTTACTGTTGAAAGGAAATTATTATTTCTTCAGAAGTGTGGCTAAGATCACCAACCACTGCAAACTGGCAATTCAAATTTTTTTGTTTTATCTAAACTGTATTTTGTCGCACGCTGTTAGCCTGTTACACCAGGCTAAGTTCCAGTGGCCGAAAATAAAATACCACTGATCCTGCCTTGATTCTTCCGTCAGGACTTCAGCTCGTCGTGGGACATCCGAGCGACCCCGACGTTCTTTTTCCTGAAGAACGGGAAGCAGGTGGACAAGCTCGTCGGGGCCAACAAGCCGGAGCTTGAGAAGAAGGTCGCCGCGCTCGCAGGCGCCGGCGCCTGACCGCGGGGTCTGATGCAATAATTGAGCCATCCTGTCGTATAGATGGATCATGAGTATTGAGTCGTCGTCAGCCTGTACCATTCTTTCTGCTCGTCTCGTGTCTTGTTCTCGTTGCGTGCTTTGCTTGCGTCTGTGCGATCGACCCCTTGTTCTGCGACGTGGTGTTGCAGCTTGTACAGTTTTCTCCATGCATGTCAATGGTATCGTTTGGTTTCTGTACAGCAGCGTGCCAATAAATTCGCTTATGGAGTTGTGAACTCACGATGTCTTCTATTTTTCTTCCCTTCTACTCCGTGATTAGTTCTTGAAACTACATTAACCGAGGGTAAGATGTTCAGAAACGGGGAAGATCATAGCAGCCTAGCAGCAGGGAAGGAAGAAGGAAGAATTTAGTGGGCCGGTGTAACGGGCCCATGTTCGGCAAAAGAGGTCGAGTCCTAGGCCCAAGGACTTCCTGTATCAGCAGCTTCGCCTCGTCAGCTGCCGGTTTCAATTTTGTATAACGACAGGTACGTTATACAAGAATACAGAGCTGTACCACTCAAAGTGCAAAAAGGCCCTTGAGAAAACCAGAAATTGCAAAGAAGCCCCTGGACCTCCCACACACCGACGACGACGAGATTCACCTTCGCCAGCCTTCCGCCGGCGCCTGCAGCTTCCGCCGTCTCCTCGAGCCCAAAGCCGGGAAGGGCTCCATCGCACACAGGCTTTGAATCGAGCCGAGAAAGACACTCGCGATGCGAGATTGGCAAGAGCTGACCCTCCGTCTGACCGGCCGCGCCCCGAGCACCTTCCCGCCCAGTCCGACGCTCGCCGCCGCCGACGACTGCCGCCGCGAGACACCCAAGCACGAACCGTCCACCCATCTTTCTTAAATCCGCAGCTTCCTCCACCTCCTTGAATCAAAAGGCCGATAAGATCCTCACCTCGTTGACGAAGGCGAAGATCCGCCGGCTGACTCCTAAAAAGGAGTCCCTCACCGGAGACCCCGCCCCCACGAGCTCGTCGCCAACACCGGAGTGAAGTACCAGCGAGGCACGGTCGAGCTCAGAGGGACCTCTTCGAACTCGAGGCTGTCGCCGCTGCGACCTTGCCGACGACCGCCGAAAACCCAACTCTAGAAACAAGCCGGAGCTCGAGAAGAAGGTCGCCGCGCTCGCAGGCGCCGGCGCCTGACCGCGGGGTCTGATGCAATAATTGAGCCATCCTGTCGTATAGATGGATCATGAGTATTGAGTCGTCGTCAGCCTGTACCATTCTTTCTGCTCGTCTCGTGTCTTGTTCTCGTTGCGTGCTTTGCTTGCGTCTGTGCGATCGACCCCTTGTTCTGCGACGTGGTGTTGCAGCTTGTACAGTTTTCTCCATGCATGTCAATGGTATCGTTTGGTTTCTGTACAGCAGCGTGCCAATAAATTCGCTTATGGAGTTGTGAACTCACGATGTCTTCTATTTTTCTTCCCTTCTACTCCGTGATTAGTTCTTGAAACTACATTAACCGAGGGTAAGATGTTCAGAAACGGGGAAGATCATAGCAGCCTAGCAGCAGGGAAGGAAGAAGGAAGAATTTAGTGGGCCGGTGTAACGGGCCCATGTTCGGCAAAAGAGGTCGAGTCCTAGGCCCAAGGACTTCCTGTATCAGCAGCTTCGCCTCGTCAGCTGCCGGTTTCAATTTTGTATAACGACAGGTACGTTATACAAGAATACAGAGCTGTACCACTCAAAGTGCAAAAAGGCCCTTGAGAAAACCAGAAATTGCAAAGAAGCCCCTGGACCTCCCACACACCGACGACGACGAGATTCACCTTCGCCAGCCTTCCGCCGGCGCCTGCAGCTTCCGCCGTCTCCTCGAGCCCAAAGCCGGGAAGGGCTCCATCGCACACAGGCTTTGAATCGAGCCGAGAAAGACACTCGCGATGCGAGATTGGCAAGAGCTGACCCTCCGTCTGACCGGCCGCGCCCCGAGCACCTTCCCGCCCAGTCCGACGCTCGCCGCCGCCGACGACTGCCGCCGCGAGACACCCAAGCACGAACCGTCCACCCATCTTTCTTAAATCCGCAGCTTCCTCCACCTCCTTGAATCAAAAGGCCGATAAGATCCTCACCTCGTTGACGAAGGCGAAGATCCGCCGGCTGACTCCTAAAAAGGAGTCCCTCACCGGAGACCCCGCCCCCACGAGCTCGTCGCCAACACCGGAGTGAAGTACCAGCGAGGCACGGTCGAGCTCAGAGGGACCTCTTCGAACTCGAGGCTGTCGCCGCTGCGACCTTGCCGACGACCGCCGAAAACCTAACTCTAGATCTAGAGAAACCTAAACTAGAATCTAAACTGACGCCAGCCGGCGGAAGGCCAGCGGTCTCCGCCACCTCACGACGTCCCGGAGGGCGTCGGAGGCGGAGGAGACTGCCGGATCCACTGGCGGGGACGCTCTCGCTCCCGGTCGCCTCTCTCAGCAGAAGGGGACGGGAGAGAGAGAAGAGCGAGTGCAGCACGATGCCGCCTATGCTCCGTAGATGTTGATCATATAAGAAGGGCGCCTTTTGTCCTCTCTCTCGCAGTTTCGCTTAAGTTACAGTACGTGGGGGCATCGATCGCCGCGAGTTGATTTGCTGCTGATTAATAAATGATGATCGGACGCGGACGGTTGCCAAGGACTCCAACACGTTCCGTACCAAGCAATTTCTCGTTCCCGTGCGCAGCGGGAGCCGCCGCGACGTCGCCACCCTGCGCTCCTTGGGCCCGCTACGTCCACGTGCGCCGGCGGCTCTCGCGCGCGGCGGCCGAGCACCGGCCCGTACTCACGTACGGTGTCGCGGCGGAACGTACGCATGGAACGATCACACCCGCGGCGTACAAAAAGAAAAAGGAGAAACCGTCTGTCTCCATGGAAGAGAGAGGCTGCGTCCACATAAACTGAAGCATAGAGTGGGTGGACTCTGTCAGCTGGTATGGGCGGGCGACACGAGACCGGGGCCCGGCCGGGTGGATGATGACTCCGCATTCATTCGGGCGTGTCACGCGTGCCGCTGGCTCCCGCGCGGCCGCGACACGTCCCGTAGACGTGTCTCGCGTGCGCTGCGCCTTCCTCCCTTTAATCCTGTCGAAACAACGCTGCAGTATCCGTTTTTTGTTGCTGCTCCTACACTTATTATGGACGCTCCTTCCTTGCCACGCATCGTTGATGAAACATTGCGAGGGAGGTTTGTTTGTGGATGATTGATGAGCTGCCTACGGCTATGATACTACTAGTATTATTTGCACGCCGGCCTTGACCGAAAGAATTGTAGGAATTTTTGTGGCTGTGCGGCCTACGCTTCATTCCTCTGCCTCACCAGCCGTGATCAAAGTCAATTTTGTGAGTCTAAAATAAATTAGTCTCTAGGCCACATATGTGACCAGATTGTATCTATACAATCTTAACCCAATATGATCATGTGGATCAACAGCCTACAGAGCCGATCTTACAAGGCAAACCCAGTTAATTCTGTTTCGGCGTACTCTAATCATATCATGTACGTACCTACATATACATAATTCCAGCAGAGTCGGCTTCAATTGATTCCACTACTATGATATATAGCACAAACGTTCTCGGCACGTCGAGTTCCTCAAGTGAATACTCCGCTTCAAGTGTTCCCCGTCGTTTATCAAGAATACCAATTCCACACCGAGTGAATAATGTTGGCAGACAAAATTCCAACAAGAACAAACCAAAGTGGCGGATCGTACAGCACTTTGTGTACCACCTGATGAAATTCATGAGACAAACCGAGACCCAAAGCTAAGGCTACCATCGAGACGCGGAGGAAGGGACAGGCCACACCGGCACGAGACGGACCAGCTAACTCATCCCGGCTCCCGCCACGATTTCGAACAACAAATATCGCGCGCGCACCAGCGGGCCCGGCCGCCCGGGCCGGCTTCTCGCGCCACCGTACCTGCCACTGGGGCCGCTGCCCTCGACCCCCCTCGTGATTCCCACCTCTCCGGGCCCACTACCTACACGGTTCCAAAACTACCCCTCTGTTCCGGCCAACTGTCTCCTGTCACCATGTGTTTCATGTGCTCGGTTATTTTTCGAGCTCTACTTGTACCAGTAGTAAGATTTTTTTTTTTATTTCGCCGCTGTATCAGGAATGTAGGAGTTGGAGAAGGGCTGATAGTGATTAGTGATGTTTGATACGGGGAGCAAAACGGTACCATGATCTGAAGTATGCGTATTCCTTACATTAATAAGTGTTTCTCCTCCAAGAATATACTACATCCGTGATCCGTCTTAAAATAGTTGTCACAATTGTTTTTAGTAATTACATTTGACCGTTTATTTTATTTAAAAATTTTATACAAATACTAAAATAAATATGTTATGATTAAACTATCTTTAACGATACAACATGTGCAAAAATAAATAATACTTACAATTTTTTAAAATAAGACAAACAATCAAATTTAGTGCTTAAAAGTCAAAAGTGATAACTAATTTGGAATGGAGGTAGTATTATCAATACTCAGTTTCTACAGCTACCATACATATCTTTGACGCCGGTGTATAGTGACGCAAAACCATATGCAAACACACGGAAATGTTACTAGCTTCTCAAGTAAGAAATGCAGTAACAAAATAGCATACTACCAAAGCCATCTACGCTTGATGATCCTATTCGATCTAACTGGTTTTTCAAATTCAAATTTCCCAAACCAGTCGTCCAGCCAATAATACATTCACATTGTATCTTACCGAGTTTAGGCATCGCGCCAGATGACATGAGCTGTTGGTCCACGCGCACATGCCTTGCGCTGCATTGGTTGTTGGTCAATGACTCGAGCAATGATCATGCATATGGACAGGTCACCAACATCATGAAAATAAATCGAATGATACTTATATTTTCATATGATGCGCAGATGAAGTGCATGTCAAAGAAGCTCAATTATTGATTTCACGCTGAAGGGTGGAATAAATATACTCCCTCCGTCCCAAAATAGTTGTCACTGGACGTCATGTTTGACCATTCGTCTTATTCAAAAAAATTATTTAAATATAAAAATAAATATGTTATCTATACAATCTTAACCCAATATGATCATGTGGATCAACAGCCTACAGAGCCGATCTTACAAGGCAAACCCAGTTAATTCTGTTTCGGCGTACTCTAATCATATCATGTACGTACCTACATATACATAATTCCAGCAGAGTCGGCTTCAATTGATTCCACTACTATGATATATAGCACAAACGTTCTCGGCACGTCGAGTTCCTCAAGTGAATACTCCGCTTCAAGTGTTCCCCGTCGTTTATCAAGAATACCAATTCCACACCGAGTGAATAATGTTGGCAGACAAAATTCCAACAAGAACAAACCAAAGTGGCGGATCGTACAGCACTTTGTGTACCACCTGATGAAATTCATGAGACAAACCGAGACCCAAAGCTAAGGCTACCATCGAGACGCGGAGGAAGGGACAGGCCACACCGGCACGAGACGGACCAGCTAACTCATCCCGGCTCCCGCCACGATTTCGAACAACAAATATCGCGCGCGCACCAGCGGGCCCGGCCGCCCGGGCCGGCTTCTCGCGCCACCGTACCTGCCACTGGGGCCGCTGCCCTCGACCCCCCTCGTGATTCCCACCTCTCCGGGCCCACTACCTACACGGTTCCAAAACTACCCCTCTGTTCCGGCCAACTGTCTCCTGTCACCATGTGTTTCATGTGCTCGGTTATTTTTCGAGCTCTACTTGTACCAGTAGTAAGATTTTTTTTTTTATTTCGCCGCTGTATCAGGAATGTAGGAGTTGGAGAAGGGCTGATAGTGATTAGTGATGTTTGATACGGGGAGCAAAACGGTACCATGATCTGAAGTATGCGTATTCCTTACATTAATAAGTGTTTCTCCTCCAAGAATATACTACATCCGTGATCCGTCTTAAAATAGTTGTCACAATTGTTTTTAGTAATTACATTTGACCGTTTATTTTATTTAAAAATTTTATACAAATACTAAAATAAATATGTTATGATTAAACTATCTTTAACGATACAACATGTGCAAAAATAAATAATACTTACAATTTTTTAAAATAAGACAAACAATCAAATTTAGTGCTTAAAAGTCAAAAGTGATAACTAATTTGGAATGGAGGTAGTATTATCAATACTCAGTTTCTACAGCTACCATACATATCTTTGACGCCGGTGTATAGTGACGCAAAACCATATGCAAACACACGGAAATGTTACTAGCTTCTCAAGTAAGAAATGCAGTAACAAAATAGCATACTACCAAAGCCATCTACGCTTGATGATCCTATTCGATCTAACTGGTTTTTCAAATTCAAATTTCCCAAACCAGTCGTCCAGCCAATAATACATTCACATTGTATCTTACCGAGTTTAGGCATCGCGCCAGATGACATGAGCTGTTGGTCCACGCGCACATGCCTTGCGCTGCATTGGTTGTTGGTCAATGACTCGAGCAATGATCATGCATATGGACAGGTCACCAACATCATGAAAATTAATCGAGTAGTTCTTATATTTTTCATACGATGCGCGAACGAAGTGCATGTCAAAGAAGCTCAATTATTGATTTCACGCTGAAGGGCGGAATATATATACACACAAATAAGAAAACTATGGAAAACAAGTGCACATGTGCTCGATAATTGCACTGAGGTCTGAAGCCATATGCACCGAAGCAAGTTGCCATTTGAATATCACGTGATCGGAAAATAAGCGCCCGACATCATCCTTATGTATCGTAATGGGCACAAAACGGAACTCCTTTTTGATCTTTAGCATTCGAAGAAGAGACAAAACGCTAATCAAAGCATCTAGTGCATTACAGTACGAATTTTAAACGAGCACCAAAGTTCAGAATTCAAACCTCAGCGGCCGCGCCGCGTGGGTCCCGTTCCCATCCCAGGTGTCCGCGCAACTCTGATTAATTAACCACTCCACAACATCCCCGCATTCCCGTTGGTTAACCTCACTCGTAATCCACCTGCCCAGGGCCTGTAAACGCGTCCAGCTCATCACCCCAAAAAACCGAAGTCTCACCGGTCAGTCGCTACCCCACGAAGCTACACCGCGGAGGGCAAGACCGTCATTTCGGCTTCAGCTTCCCTGACCATAAAAAGCTCAGCAGCACTCCTGACACCAGCGGGGTTAAGGCCTTAATCACTCTCGCGCCGTTTCGCCTGTGTCTCCTCTTCCTCGGGCGAGGAAGGAAGGAGCCTGCCTGATCTCCTGTTCGGTGAGCTCTCGAAGCCTTCTTCGCCCTGTTTAGTTTTCTTCCGGGATTGTGCTGCATGCTGTGCTGTGATCCAGATGTGTTGTTCCGTGATTTCGTCGCCCATGGCAAGAAACGGCTCTTGGTTTTGGGTGCTCCTCTTTTTTTTTGGCAGCGGAAATATTTAGCGTTTCATAGGAGATGATTTTTGTGATGACTAATGAGCGCTCTGCATGTGCCGTAGGACTATGCGTTCAATCGCTTATCTTTTTTGGTGACAGTTTAATTTTGCGCCTCTCAAGTGTACATGACCTACTGTCGCTTATTATTCACTCGACGCTCACGGTGCCCACTGAAAAGGTGGTGATGATTTGATTTCAGACTTTCGGTGTGGTTTCTTGATGATTCTGCATGACGCCGAACAAAGAAACTGTTTTTTTCCCTGGGGAATTTGACTTCTTAAATTCCCGTCCTTTTCAGCTGAATCGTAAAGTAGTTGGTTCATTGATTATACTGAACTTTCGTAATCCGTAGACGAAGAAAACCTGCTTCAGCGTACTCAGATGTCACCATTGCAGAGCTTCTCTCCTGAATCTGCTAGACGTAGCCATTCCTGGTAGAGCTGCGTAGCCCCCTTTTTTTCTCAAGGACCCATTCACACGTTCGGGCTTCATGTGCCTGCTGTTGATAGGACCATACCGGGGGAGATCAGTCTAGTGCAGTGTCAGTTTTGGCGTTTATAAGAGATTTTTCTCTATTGAAACATCTTTCAACATTTTTAATTTTGCCAGGTTGGCTCTTGTCTCTATAGCATGCATGTAGTGACCATCTTTTAGCTGGTGCTTGTACTCATTCACATCTTTTGGATTGAAACGCCTGCAAATCGTTTTAGATTTTTCATTTTACTGATAGCTGATCTTTGATGACCGTTAGTTTTGGGAGATTCTGTATGAATGAATCCGATCACTAGATTGCCAAGCTGTATTCCCTAATTATTTGCTATATTCAGCTTCAAGGTATAACTGTCTATAAGAAATGAATAAATTCTCACATGCATGGTATGTATAATTGTCTATAAGAAATGAATAAATTTAAATGCATAGCACAATTTCGTTACAAGAATAAATAGAGAGTACAATCCAGAGACCCAAGATTGGTGTATCGTTCTTGGCACTTCTTGAAAATTGAAGTTGACATCAGGATGTACTAGATTATTCCTATGGTGGTGCCCCACAGCCTCTCAACCCCCTTCCCACCCATACCTGCATGTGTCCATCTAGGCTTAAGCTGGACCATGTTACGTGGATCGCTAACAATTATTTTTCACTTCATAGACTAATCTCAACTATCATTCAATTATTGGGTGGATAGAGGTTGACAATAACTGGAGAACATCTGTCACAACAATTTGAGCTCAGCCTTGAACTTCTGGTCTGACCGGGATGTGGTGGAACAGAGCAAATTCTCTGTCTATTCATCTTGGCTGTTGCAGCTTATTCGAGTTCATTGAATCAGGCTCTCTCTCGATCTCTTACCTAACAAGAAGATGTAGTTGCCACATCTCTTTGCACTGTAGGTTGTGATAACCAAGTCCTAGCATGTCTGTCTCCATGAATGAGTTTTCCAACTAATACCTGAAATTTGATCTTCTTCACTTTCATCAGTTTTCATTATGCACATTGTTTTCAACAATATTGTTTTCTTTACCTTGAGCATGAGTAATATGTTGACCACCGCACAGAGAATCACTTTGAAACCACAATGCCACACAAAATTGAATCACATTGAGATTGAGGTACCGCTGTAGGAACGAAATTGAATCACCATGAAATTGATTGTACTTTCATATACTTCACCTTCAACAAGGTATGACTATAGGTATGCTTTCTTTTTATTTGATGGGTTAACGTCTCTGATGCTAATCGATTTCTCGTCCTGAGTTTTCTTGAAAAAAAATCATTGATGACTGATCATCTTATAAAATCACAATTCATTCATGAATAATGTTATAGTTTGCATCTTTTTGTTAGCCAATCAACGTTCGGATCCCTGCATATCTGGAATATGATTTTTGCCTTCTTTGTCAATCATGACCAGGTCTTCTTAGAGGAGCGTTTTCCTAATTTTGGTGACAATGAAGCGCATGCACAGAATGCCAACGAGGAAGTCCCATTCATGGTGGTGGGACAGCCACATTAGCCCCAAAAACTCCAAATGGCTAGCTGAGAATTTGGAAGGTAGCAACTCCCCTCTTATTCAATATATACCTAGATACTTTTGTTATTAGCAAGGCATAGAAATCTGCAGGACTTTGTCCAATGCTCTCTATCTTATATGCTCCCTCCGTTTGCGTATGTTTATGTCGTGATGTAATTGTATGGAGCACAAAGTTTTCTGATTTCTATTTCTTCCGAACAAATAGAGATGGATAAACAAGTTAAAGAGATGCTGAAGCTCATTGAGGATGAAGGTGATTCTTTTGCAAAGAAGGCAGAGATGTATTATCAAAGGCGTCCTTTACTTGTAACCCATGTTGAGAACTTCTATCGTATGTACCGTGCTCTTGCTGAGCGTTATGATAATGTGACTGGGGAACTGCGCAAGAATATTCCATCATCACTGCAGTCTCAAGGATCTGGTATATCTGAAACTGATTCTGAGACACAATCTACTTCGCCATCTCCTGAGCCTAACATGGAACAAAAGAAACCAAAACAAAAGCACAAAACAAGAGCAGCTGGCTTTGATGTTTTCCTTGGTTCTGGTGGAAGCTCAGATATTTCCAAGAAAGGGAGCGATGGCTCATCATCATCTTCTTCTTCAGAATCAGATTCCGAGGTTGATGAAATGGGAGAAGAAAATGGCAATGGGATTTCTTATGCGTTGAATGGACGGATTATTGAGCTAGAAGAGGAGCTCCAGGAAGCAAGGGAAAAACTAGAGGCACTTGAAGAAAAGAATATGCACTGCCACCAGTGTGAAAAACTTGAGGGGAGTCTCAACCAAGTTAGCAGTGAAAAGGAAGAATTGGCAGCTGCAGTTCTGGCAAACAAGAAAGAGGTTGAAAAATGCAAAGAAGAGCTTGAGCAAGTATCTGAGAAGTATTTCCGTGAGAAGTCTACTCTTGAGACTGAACTAGGAAATCTCCAGGAAGTTGTCAAGAATTTTGAAGGTGACTTAGCAAAGGTGTCTCAAGAGAAATCACAGCTTGAGGCACGGGTAATGGAGCTTGAACAGGCATCTCACAGCCTAGATGATTCTTCAGCTGAGATTGTGAGGCTACAAGAAATGATACTTGAACTGCAAGCAAAACAAGAAAGTGATTCAAGTGAGAAGAGAGTGCTTGAGGAACGTACTATGGAGTTTGAGCAAGTTCATAGGCAGCTAGAGGATTCAAGAGCCGAGGTCAGGGAGCTACAGAGTACAATCAAGAACTTGAAAGATGAGCTGGAAAAAGCTATGCAAGAGAAATCGCTGCTCCAGGACCGTGTGAAGGATCTGGAACAGGCAGCCAATTACTTAAGTGCCTCAGTTGCTCATAATCAGGACAACTTTTTGCTGGAAAAATCCTCTCTTAGTGCTGAAATCCAGAAACTGTCAGAAGCTAATGCTTCTCTGGGAGAAAGGTTGACATCCGCAGAGGCACAACTTGAACAAATTAGTGCTGAGAAGGCAGAAGCATCCTTTGAGAGCGAGAAACAAATATCTGAACTAAATCAAGCCATTGCCGATCTTAACACAAGGCTCGAGCTGCTGTCTTCTGAGAAAGCTACAGTTGATAATAGGGTGTCCGCTTTGCTGATTGATGTCACTACTCGTGATGAAAAGATGGAGGAGATGGACAGCCATTTGCATCAGCTGCACCTAGAGCATGTCAAGCTTATCGAGGAGGCTGATGTAGCACGCAAATCGGTGTCAGACCTGCATGTACGGGTTTGTGAGCTTGAGGAAGAGGTTGAGAAGCAGAAGAATATGATCTTCGACAGCGCGGAGGGGAAGCGAGAGGCAATCAGACAGCTATGCTTCTCGCTGGAGCACTATCGCCATGGGTACCAGCAACTCCGGGAGCTTCTGCAGGGTCACAAGAGGCCATTGGTGATGGCAACTTGAGTATAAAACTCCGGCAGGTTCGACTTTCTTGTCGGATCTTTATTTCCAGATGTCCAATATTGGTCTGTTCGATCCAATGTGGATTGTGAATGCATTCCCTTTTCTTTCATGTACCTTCCTTCTGCATAATTTGAGTATTAAACTTATGCACTGTAGCTATGTAAGGCGTGTAATTTGATTACTTAATTATGGATAAGCATGGCATTGCTTTATTCTATTCAAAGCCTCACTGCTCATTGCTGACGTTAGCTTGTGATCATGAAGCCAATGGTAATGTCAACTTAAACAAGTTATCTGTTTCGACCAAAAAGCCTCTGCAACCCTGATATCTTGTCATTGCACAAGTCATTCGGTGTCTACTGGTGCAATTTACTACGAACTTTTTGACAATGACTAAACGAAAGCTGTACCCTTCAGCGACGACCGAGGTTGGGAGAGAATCCATTTCATCCAGCAACGAACAAGAACAGTAGGTACAATGGCATATAGGCAACAACATCCTTCATTTTAAGCATATACCCCGCTGGTCATTTACAGCAATCATATACATGTTCATTGTGAACGGACACTGAGCCACATTAACTGTCATCCACTGTCACAATATGCACATCACGGTAGAGAAGATTAACCAGTGCCAATCATTCAAGTTCACCGAAACAGCTAAAAGACTTATCAGCACACTAGCTGAAGCAGTTGTACACACAATACCACAGGCAGAAAGTGCTTTTTGCTATAATTTGTGTGATTGTCATTTCCACATTCTTCACCACATGTCACGAGTTTGGCGATGGCACTGAAAATAATCAAAACAATGGAAAATTTAGAACACATATGTTAGTATACTTAGGACAATATCAAAATCCTAATATCTCTAAACAAGATAATTGCCATAATTATGCAATTATAGTTAAAAAATTGTTGTGCATTTTCAATTGGGGTTCACTCACTTTGTTGGATCTATCAAAATTGAACGCATCATTAGCGTCAATTATTTCCATGTGACTCTATTTGTTTCTGATTTGGGTCAAGTTCTTGGACATAGCAACAATCGGGGAAAAAATTGGCTGAAATAAGCTTCCCACCCGAAACAGAGCAGAGGTGGGGAAACGCTGTCTGATTACTTTTTACGTTAGTGCTACTGACCTCAAAAAGTGAATGTTTCAAAAAAACAAGAACTCAAAAGTGAAAGTAGGTAATACAAAATACTAAAATTTAAGAAACATAGAGCAATCCAAAATTGATAAAATGAACATGATCCTGCACCAGTTAGTGATAGTAAATTCAAAGACAAAAATGGGATGATTACCTGAACCCATCGGAACCTACTTGGCTCTACTTTGTCATGAAGAAATGAAGTATTTCGAACAGATGAGGCCCTCCTTGGCAGCGTAGTCTCTTTTATGACACCTAAAATTGCAGCACATAATCATCTAATTAATTTTGCATAAAATAAACAATAACAAACAATGCTCAAACAGTTCCCTGGTCCAACAAGCATTATCTGTAAATCACTGAATCACATGGACAACATGTTGTGTGGGTCTTAGCTTCAGTTGGTGATCAAGCACCTTAGTTTTTGGTCAGCAGCCTGTGTGGCTTTTGCTTCTAGAAGAGAGCTACGAAAACAAATGCGTACAGGGTGTTCGATCTTGTGTCCCAGTGTGTGCGCGGCATGGGTGACTTGTTGTTCGATGAGAAGCGCTCGTGGGGCTGCATCAAGGAAGAAGAAGATGAATTGTACGACGCGGCAGAGAGTGGCTGCAGCTCCAAGCAATGGCTCGCTACCAACGTCGCCATCAGCTTCCCCTGCTGGAGCACCCACCGTCAAATTCACCATGCCGCCACGAATGTCGAAGCCCAACTTGATGCAGAGCACAACAAAACATGCCTGTGCGCTTCTGTCGAGTCGACAACATTGTTGGCGGCTACTATCGGGCCTGGTCGTGCACGAGCTCACGGAAGGAGAGCTCCATGTGCTCAGCTCACAAGAGCCCGCCTTGTTCACATAGTGAAGAAGAAGGATGAGTTTTAGCAGGCAATGAAGGAAGAGATACAAGCTTCATCGTCAAGGGAAAGGAGCACATCGTCTAACTCCTGGACAAGACGCTCTGGCCTACGGCAAGCACCGCACGCATGGAACGTGAAGCTGGATGCTAGCACGTTCCAGCTCGGCTTCACGCGGTGCGCCTCCAAGCATGGCGTCTTACACGCACGGAACAAGGGATTGAAGGCTTCTAATTAAAATTTGACAAGTTCAAGATGGAGATGAAGGCAAATTCGAGATCAGTGATCTCAGAATGCTCTCCTACCTCGGAATAGGGGGAATGTGGAAATTTCAACACATATAGTTTATATCTACTAAAAATGAGAATAATTATACGTCTATGAGCCACCTAAACGAAGATGATCCATTGCGGATTCAGCAAAACTGCATGTTTGTTGGCCAAAACAGGCTATGAGAGGATGAAATTCACCTGGTGCACAACCTCATCATGCATAAGTCTATAGTAATTCTCAAGTAACACTATATTAATTATCTTTACACACTACTATGGTAGGTCAAGGCAGCTTCGCCGAAAAACCATGCAGAATGGAATGCAAAATGAGAAAAATCGTATGGGAACTGAAACCTGATAAAAACATCTCACAACCAACAGAGAAATAGCATAGTAATTAAGCTGACACATCAATAAAGAAAGTTTCAGCCTACACGCAGTTGTGAATCCACCAATCAAGCAAGCAACATGTTGCGTACTTTGCATACTGAAAATCCAGGACAGACTTTAGCAGAAATCTTTACACACTTAAGTACATTGATCAAATTAATGTGATCGAACGTCGCAATGCAGCTTAAAATAACGAAATTAGCCAGTGTGTGACAATTCTATACAACAGTAACAATGAAGGCAAAACTGCAGTGAGAATCATAACTCAATATGTCTACGTTGTCATCATTTCGAATTACAATGAGCCATCATTTTGTTTAAGGGGTAAAATAGTCAAAGTGGATTGTTTAGGGGAGTAAAATGGACTTTTTCCAACTTAAATTACAATTCGAATTCATTTTCCTTAAATAAGATGAACAAAAGACCGCTCAAGTGTTGTTGAGCACTCATCTTTCTTTACAGTGATATTACACAATATTAACAACTGAATGCAAAGTCAGAGGGAAATGCTTATATTCACAGTGAGCTTATTAGGCCCTTTATTTGGATCTCATGTATCCAGCGGGAAGCACTAAAATACTAACACGGCTATGCCATTTCATACATACAGCATACTACAACACATGACGTTGCAGATTCAGTTGCCAGGTATGGCAGTCTATACGCTACAGAAATAGCCGTAGCCCTGCATAAATGACAAAAATAGAATCTGTTGTAGACAAAGCCAAAAAAGAAAAAGAAAAAAAGGAATAGGAACGCTAAGGTGCTCTTGTATATTTTCAACATAACACTGAGCATTATAAACAGCACGTGCATCCTATAAGGCTTCTAATTAAAATTTGACAAGTTCAAGATGGAGATGAAGGCAAATTCGAGATCAGTGATCTCAGAATGCTCTCCTACCTCGGAATAGGGGGAATGTGGAAATTTCAACACATATAGTTTATATCTACTAAAAATGAGAATAATTATACGTCTATGAGCCACCTAAACGAAGATGATCCATTGCGGATTCAGCAAAACTGCATGTTTGTTGGCCAAAACAGGCTATGAGAGGATGAAATTCACCTGGTGCACAACCTCATCATGCATAAGTCTATAGTAATTCTCAAGTAACACTATATTAATTATCTTTACACACTACTATGGTAGGTCAAGGCAGCTTCGCCGAAAAACCATGCAGAATGGAATGCAAAATGAGAAAAATCGTATGGGAACTGAAACCTGATAAAAACATCTCACAACCAACAGAGAAATAGCATAGTAATTAAGCTGACACATCAATAAAGAAAGTTTCAGCCTACACGCAGTTGTGAATCCACCAATCAAGCAAGCAACATGTTGCGTACTTTGCATACTGAAAATCCAGGACAGACTTTAGCAGAAATCTTTACACACTTAAGTACATTGATCAAATTAATGTGATCGAACGTCGCAATGCAGCTTAAAATAACGAAATTAGCCAGTGTGTGACAATTCTATACAACAGTAACAATGAAGGCAAAACTGCAGTGAGAATCATAACTCAATATGTCTACGTTGTCATCATTTCGAATTACAATGAGCCATCATTTTGTTTAAGGGGTAAAATAGTCAAAGTGGATTGTTTAGGGGAGTAAAATGGACTTTTTCCAACTTAAATTACAATTCGAATTCATTTTCCTTAAATAAGATGAACAAAAGACCGCTCAAGTGTTGTTGAGCACTCATCTTTCTTTACAGTGATATTACACAATATTAACAACTGAATGCAAAGTCAGAGGGAAATGCTTATATTCACAGTGAGCTTATTAGGCCCTTTATTTGGATCTCATGTATCCAGCGGGAAGCACTAAAATACTAACACGGCTATGCCATTTCATACATACAGCATACTACAACACATGACGTTGCAGATTCAGTTGCCAGGTATGGCAGTCTATACGCTACAGAAATAGCCGTAGCCCTGCATAAATGACAAAAATAGAATCTGTTGTAGACAAAGCCAAAAAAGAAAAAGAAAAAAAGGAATAGGAACGCTAAGGTGCTCTTGTATATTTTCAACATAACACTGAGCATTATAAACAGCACGTGCATCCTATAATCGTACCATAACCCAGCTACTCTTTCAAGAGAATAATCAGAGATTCCTTAACGTTCTCAAGAACTTAACTATGATTCTATGAAAATCAACAAAACAGCAGCTGGCAATGTTAGTGCATATTTTTTTCTAGGGAACCAACGCATTCTCAATTATACCGAAGTATATATAAACAGTTCCTTATCCGAAATGAAAAGAAGACAAAGTCAACATCCCTATTATTCCTGATAAGGACTTCAAACCACAAGAACATTGTTATTCAGTAACAGATAAACGCAGTGACAAAGGGACATGGTGGCAACCTGTTTCACGAGAAACAGCTTTACGGGAGAGCAGGAACCATCCAAAACGGTTTCCGAGAGAGAACCGGAATGTCCTGAGTTGGCCCAGCAAGCTCACGAGTTCCTTCTTTGAGATCAAAGATGTGGAAATTGTTGCAGTCCCCAAGAAAGTCATAAGCAAAGTACACGCAAGCCCTCTTCAGGCCATGCTCCATGGCAGAGCATGAAGCCGCAAAGTTTGCAGGACCAAGAAGAAATACTGTATCGCCAATGTCAGTAACCTTGCACCATTCTTTCTTGGAGAAATCCATCCTGTAGGCACCAACCTCCCCGATGCGTTCCAGGCTGCAACCATGGAAGAAAAGGCAGACCAGAAAGAGCTCCTGAGATGACTGCAGGAGGTAAGGCAGGGTGACTTTCTGCTGTGCTTCACTGACGAAAGTGGGCATAGTGGCGTTGAAGGTAGCCATCTCGAAATGCGGCTCTGGTTCGTGAGCAAAGCTGAGAACCCCAACCACATCTTGGGTATCGAGGAAGTAAAATTTCCCCCCTACAGCAGCCATGCTACTGATCGTCATCTTAGTGGGGACAGAGTTACTCTTGGGTAGTTTGCAGAGGCCAACGTCGTATGATTGGTTGATCCATGCAGTTCCTCCTCTTATCTGACAGAAGAGCAGCTCCGGTTCCGTGAGGAAGTAGACAAGGACAAGGCAATCTGGAGAAGAGATGGTATCGGAGAGCAGGCACCGGCAATGCTTTGGCAGCGCCTTGTCCATTGTAGGTAGCGTGATCCTTTCCCCAGTCTGCGGGTTCCACAGAAAACTCTGTAAGGAGGCTGTGTCCACTATTAGCACCAAGCCGTGCGGAGTCTCCAGACATTGGTAGTTCCTCATCTCGGGAACTTGGTAGGTGCGCGAGGATCCATCGGCCACTGAGAGCATGATCTGAGAATTGTCCGGCTGCTCGTCATAATCGTAAACCAGCAACGGGAAAGAGGACGCCGCCGCCGCCAACGAGCCGAGATCCCCAGCTGGTTTCGACTCCATCGCGCACGAAACCGAGAGTGCACCAAAGGAACAGCAAAAGCAGAAAAAAAAGGAGTTTGCAAAATCCTAGAGTTGTTTGGCTGATCGGAGAGTCTATTTAAACTCGGCAGCCTCTCAGTCTGTCAGGATTCGATCCGGAGTCGGAGAGGCAACCCGAATCAAATCAAAATTCCTGCGGCCGAACTGGACTCGAAATCCCTCGGCCTCCGCCGATAAGGAAGGCACCCCAAGATGAGGCGAACAATTCACGCACCTTAGGGTCAGGATCAACAGCAGGAAGCAGCGGCTGCGCTCAAGACGCCAGCCAGTTC